>VXBO01007983.1:0-37998 GCA_013400135.1 Rhinoptilus africanus
AAAAAATTTTTTAAATTTAAAAATTGTAAAATATTTTATTTAAGTAAAAATAATGAAAATCAGTACTGTACAAAATCAGTGTAGTCTGTATTGAAGTGATTAAAAGGTGGCAAAATGAAAAATCCCACAGAGTAATTGTAAGAGGACAGTGTCTAGTAAAAAATCTGCAGAGATCCTGTTTGCAGTTGAATCCTGTTCTGTAAAATAAC
Source organism: Rhinoptilus africanus (assembly GCA_013400135.1). Taxonomy (NCBI): domain Eukaryota; kingdom Metazoa; phylum Chordata; class Aves; order Charadriiformes; family Glareolidae; genus Rhinoptilus; species Rhinoptilus africanus. Next base: position 210 of record VXBO01007983.1, read on the forward strand.
TACAGATAGATTTGCACAAAGGCACGGGTTTGGTAGCCTACCTTCTTGGGCTCTCTTTGGGCCCTAGCGAATGTTCCTCAGAGTTCAGGACATGGTCTGCTTCTATCTTATGCTTGAAACCTGCTAAGAACTGAAGCAAACAGGAACTCCAACAGTGTACTTATTTGGATCAGTATCTGGCCCTACTGCTGTGTATGTTCTTGAAGAGAGTCTAATTCTCCTGGCTACTATGGTATCATATAGTAGTTGCCAAGGTGGGCCACTTAAGATAGTTGGATTAATTGTCCAAAAAAAAATTAGAAAGCATGGCGCATCCATAACAGGTGCAAGGGGACAGGGGAGAAAACAGGAAAAACAAAAGCGAGAAAGCTTGTGGTTGAAGATAAAAACAATTCAATAGGTGAAGGAAAGAGCAAAAAATCCCAAGTGATGCAAAAAAAGTCACTCACTACCTCCCACAAGAAAACCAATGGCCAGCCAAGTCTCTGAGCAATGGCCACCCTGAAAGTCAAAGTTTCCTATTTTTATAGAATCATAAAATCACAGAATGGTTAGAGTTGGAAGGGATCTAGTTACACCCCCCCCCACATCATGGGCAGGGACACCTTCCATTAGACTCAAAGCCCCATCGAACCCAGCCTTCAACATTTCCACAGCTTCTCTGGGCAACCTTTTCCAGTGTCTCATCACCCTCACAGAAAGAATCTCTTCCTAATATCTAATCTAAATCTACCTTCTTTCAGTTTTAAACCATTACCCTCCGTCCTATCACTACACTCACTGATAGAGTACTTCCCCATCTTTCCTGTAGGCCCCCTTTAGGTACTGGAAGGCTGCTATAAGGTCTCCCTGAAGCCTTCTCTTCTCCAGGCTGGACAACACCAGCTCTCTCAACCTTTCCTCATGGGAGAGGTGCTCTAACCCTCTGATCATCTTTGTGGACCTCCTCTGGACTTGTTCCAACAGGCCCAGCTCGTTCTTACTTTGGGGGCTTCATAGTTGTATGCAGTACCCCAGGCGGGGTCTCACCAGAGCGGAGCAGAGGGACAGAATCACCTACTTTGACCTACTGGCCTCATCCCTCCAGGCCCTTCTTCCTCTACCTCACCTTTTTATTTCTAAGCACAGTATCTATCATATGGTATGGAATAACCGTCTGCCCAGTCTGGGTCAGCTGTCCCAGCGCTGTGCCCTCTAAACTTCTTGCCCACCCCCAACCTACTTGATGGGGTGCAGATTGTGAAAAAGACAATGTGTTGGCAATGTACAAGCACTATTCGATAGACAAAATGCCAGTGTGTTATCAGCACTATTTTAGCCACAAATCTGAAACACAGCACTGGACAGGCTGCTAAGAGGAAAGCTTGCTTCATCCTAGCCAAAGCCTGTGTAGAAATAAAACACCTTAGATTTATCATAATATAGACCCCCCCCTTATTCCCTATATCTATCCACAAGTTTATCCCCATGCAACAACATAGTTATCACGCGTAAGTTTTCTAGTTCTCCCAGCACATGGAAGTCTGTAAGACTTCAGTGACCATGGTGATTAAATTTTCATCAAGAAATCTATATTTGCCAATACATGGGGAGCTTAGAGTGACTAAGTAAATCCCACCTGGTATGTTCTAGCCAAAATATTATACAGTGTCATAAATATTTGATTACTGGTTTCAACAAGTGCCTATTAAGAGCTATCAAATATCAGTTACTTGTAAAAATATTCTATAAAAAACATTCTATTTTGGGTGTATTAAAAAGATACAAAAGGGCTTAATGTAAGAAAGTGATCTCATTCTGCTCCAATATGATACTGTATTTGCTATGTTTCATCTGATGATATACTGGATCCAAATCTATATACCCTATTGTATAGGTATAAGATTTTGCTATCTGTTTCTAATTAAATGTTTTCCACTTTGTTTTGGCTCAAATCTGGCATCAGTTGTCATCAGAAATCTTTAGATACCTATAGATTTCAAATTATCCTGGTTTTGAACATATTACAGTCTCATATTATTAGTGCACTATTGATAGACAGGGTAATGCTGAGGTATTAAGCAATCTCATTGGCCATTAATTAAACTAGATGAAAATAGACTTCATGCAAGCTTCTCACAGCAACTTCATTTCAGAAGCATACGTATATGATATATAATTTTTTGTTTATATTTTAATGCTACCGCACTGCTATTTTTTCTTACAAGACAACTTGTGGCTTTGGGGAAGTGGGGAGAGGGAGAGAGAGAAAAAAACATTGAGCACTACATTGCAGTTGAGGCAGATCAATATTATAGGAACATGTGGGAATCCAAAGAATTTCTTCAAGTTATGAAAATAGGTTGCAATGTTGAGATAGTTAGACAGGTGGCAAACTGAGACTGCTGTTTTATGCAAAAAATATATCTAGTTACAAAGTTAGTTCTGTTACTGTCTAGTTGCCATCATGTTTTCTGCTCTTCTCTTCAGTTCATCCAGGATGTGTATTAGCCTTGTTACTGTGCAGGGAGTGTTCCTTAATGTATGTTTGTTCAGCAACTACCATAAAGGAATATTCACCTCTGTAGGGAAGCCCACATTGTAATAGGTGCTAATGTAATACAAGTAATAAGAATAGTGGATTGAAAAAAGTGCCATAGGTTTGATTTCCATAGTTTGAAAATCAGCAGATTTTCCCTCTCTCTTTAAAAAATGGATCAAGTCATAGAAAGCCTCTAAAATAAACACATTTCTGTTCTCAAATAAAGTGCCTGTTAGGCATTTTATAGAGCTGTGAGTTTAGAAAATCTTCAGAAGCAAGTCATCATGCTCATATTTATTTTGAAAATGCACTCCACACTCACAGGCTTAGAGGGAGCTTAATTACAATCAATGGAATAATTAAGTTGAGGGAAATGTGCAATAGAGAACAAAAATGAATAGAAAACATATGCACAAGTGTACCTTTGGGCAAATGCATTATAGGCACAATATTGTCATTATGCCTCTCAAATCACATCATTATTTGCTCTGGCATATATGTAGGAAACAGACTTGATTGTACATGGTTTTTACATTCATATTCTGATCCATATTTAAACATTTTACAAAATGGTGCATTGTAGTAACACTAGCCTACGCTTAGCATATGTGTAATTTTGTGTACAGATGAACTTTCACAACGTATTCCTAATTCTGAAAAAGCATTGCTATTTAAAAAGCTCTGCTTCACTCTCTCACCTCACAGTCCACGTATTTTAGGAGTACTTATAACAGTTTGTTCACCAGAGTTTGACTCAGAGAGAACAGCTCTTTGCAGAGGTATTATTTGCCGGTTCCAGTCTAGTTGCACTAGCCCATTGCTACTGTTTCACTGACCACAGCTCTCTGATAAATAAAATGCACACCCAGAAAAGGTCTCCTGGAACAGGTAGTTTCAGAGAGTGAAATGGTCTTAGAGAGTCTTATCATGCTCTTTTTTAATTCTGAATTCTTATCTCTTGGTGCACCTTGCAGTCCCAAAGCCATAAGTCCTGTAATGGGAAACCTACTTTTTTATCTCTTTTTTGAGCATTTTCCAGGATAGGCATTGAAGAGGAGGGAGAAGAAGGAAAAAACAACAAAAAAACCCACACAAACCTGAACAACAGTTTCAGGTTGCAATTAGAGAAGTCTAAATATTTTAAAGTAGTCACCAAAATTTGCATATTTCTCTCTTTGAAAGGGTTAATACAGTGCTTTGTACAAATATTTAGAAATATTTTTTTTTCCGCATTTATGGAATCACGGAATCACAGAATTTCAGAGTTGGAACAGACTTCTAGAGATCATCTAGTCCAACTCCCCTGCTAAAGCAGGATTGCCTAGAGCACATCACTCAGGATGGCATCCAGATGTGTCTTGAAAATCTCCAGAGANGTCCATCCCTAATGTCAGACGCCTATTGGTGCCTGACATTCTTCCTCCCCAGATGCAGGGCCCCGCACTTGTTCTTGTTGAACCTCATTAGGTTCTTCTCTGCCCAGCTCTCCAGCCTGTCCAGGTCATGCTGGATGGCAGCACGGCCCTCTGGGGTGTCAGCCACCCATCCACTTCGGTATCATCAGCGAACTTGCTGAGGGTACATTCTGTCACCTCATGCAGGTCGTTGATGAATATGTTAAACAGTATTTATAATTTAACAGCAGAAGTTCCTGTATTTGGGATGAAAGTCCCTTCAATGTAACCAATGTAACCGCTTGGTTTCATTCCCTTTCCTCCTACCTGCACCTCCCCATTCTGCCACATCATTTTCTTTGAAGCAGTACAAATGGTTCCTGTATGAGTATGGACACTATCTAAATATGTGGGGTTTATATATATATATATATGGAGATTTATGACCTGCACGTATGAGTATGATTTGTGGCCAAAGGCCGCAAAAATCACTGTCAGCAAACAAGGAATGTCCAAACAAGAGATGGGAAACTATATAGACATAGTGACAAAGAAAGGGAGTAAGAAGGCTGCACGTTGTTTAATTTAGGAGGAAGGAAATTGGGAAATTCATATAAAAATATAGATACCACTAACAAGTTTAGAGGAGGTAAACTATGAGTTTGTTTTCACCCAAGCTAGTAAGCCAAGGACAGAAAAGCAGACAGTGAGCTGAGAAGCTCAAAGTGGCTGGATGGAAACTTTTTTTTTTTTTCACATGAGGAGCAATCAGTCTATTGATATAATTGCTGTATGCTACTACTGACACTTTGGATTTTAGCAGGACTCTTAAATATGACTTTTCAATAGCTAACAAAATGACCAAGGACTACGGCAACAGCAACAGTAAACTTTAACAGAGTTTTTCATTGATTGCATTCTCACATACCTCAAGGCATAAACCTGTGTTTGGACAGCATGGGCTGCAATAAACTTACTCTAGTAGGTTTAAAGACCCATTGTTTTGTGACTACTTTGTGCATGTCTTCTGAAATTTCTAGTAGTGGCCGTTATCAGAAAAAGACAGGGTAATGGACTGTAAGAAGTACTGGTCTAACCAAGAAACTTCCTATATGTGCATATATCAGACACAGAAACAGAGAAAAAATTGGGCTTGCCTCTTTTCCTAATTATGTCTGAAACTGGTATGAGAACAATTTGCACAGTCTCTCTGTACAGGTGTGATGAAAGTGAATGTGTTTGGAAGACACCGTTATAACCTCTCACTATGATAGGCTTCTGTGAGATTTTTTCATCCATCAAATCTGCTGGGTGGAAGAGCACGCTCCCACCCGCTCCTCTGAGTCACTGTTTTCCAGTGCCATGTGGGAGCAATCTGTCAGACCAGCCATGTCATAAAAACACCACAGAGCCAGAGTCTGCCAGGTTGATAAAAGCTGCAATAGGATTGACCAACATGCTGACATAACAAACTTAATATCAGTTGAAAAGCCTAGGAAAAAGCAAAAGGTGGGGGAAGAAGTCAGAACAAAGTAACTTTACTGAACAGAACAGTGTATAACCCATCCTTAAAAAAATGATACTATTATAGGGTATACAGCCATATTAATTCTCAGTTTATTCTTTCAACTGGAGATAAAAAATTATTTATTTGCCCCCCAGTTTTTTGCTCTGTCAGGTTTCTACCCGTGTCTGCCTCACAAGCACTATTTCTGACTGTATGATCGGAAGAGTGGCCTTCAGGAACGCTTTGTTTTGTCAAGATCCCCTCTTGCATGCACAGTATACATGAATACTGTTAGTGATTCTGGCTCACCACATGATGCTTCATGCAGTGTATTCTTCTCGTGAGTCCTGGAGAGGTAATGAGCTTTGTCACACCAGAATGGACTGAAAAGCAACAAGAATGACTTACTGGAAAGCAAACAGATTGGGGGAAGAAAGTGAAATGAAATAGAGCAAGTGAGTGACCTTTGAAAATTGATGTGCTGGCTTGAAATTTCCCAGGTAAAAGATACAGTCAAATTACTAGATCTCGTTCGCACGTGTAACAGGATGGTCAATTTGTTTGGTCAAATTCAATGAATGTTAAAGCCTTATAAAGCTTCTGTGTGAAAGGATTGGAGGTGACATCAAGGCAGATAATAAAGTTACCCAGAGCACAGATCAGTGGCAATTTATCAATTAGCTCTGTCAGCAGCCCTGGAAGATCTGTAACAAATCATAAGTTTTTAGTTAGCCAATATAATAAAAATATTTAACAGTGAAGGGAAAGTAACAGAGGCGATAAATGTGTTTAAGCATAGAATATTGCCGCCTTCCAACAATTACATGATCTGGAGAAAAAATGTGGTTTATGATATATGATATTCTTCTTGAGACAGAATATTAATATTGTGGCAGGTGAAGAAATATTTGTCTTTTTTACTTTCCTCAAATCTCAGAGATCATAAGACTGTTGGTTTGAGGTTTGGAATGAAGAAAAGTTATTATGCAAATTGCACAAACATCAGACTGAGTAGAAATAGAAACAATTACTATAGGCTGAGAAATTCAGCAGAAGTATGGAGAGCAGAAATGAAGCAATAGGGAAGGGCAATTCAGTTCACAAGAAATAAGTGCCAGCTCTTCGCTATAAAAGTACAATTTAGGGGAACAAGTCTGAAAAGAAAGGAAGAGAGCTTGGTAATTACCATCTTGTAAGCCCAGATTTATCAAGTAATATGATATATAGCACAGCCAGAGGAGATCTAAAATAGTAAAGTCACAAAGTAGGGTATTCACATCTTCAGACTTCAGGCATCTAATTGAAGCACTGAAATAAGCCACCTAAACACCCTACATAGTTAATGGAAAAAAGCCGGCTCCTCTATAGAGCAATCTGAAGCACTTGAGTTAGGTGCCTACCTTTTGCCATTGACTATATAGGCCAGCTGAAGTTAGATGGTGTGAATACCTCCTGAAGTGCCTTATTACAGCATATCCAGGAATATACCTAGGTGCAAGGGAAGGGCATTGCAGGGCATCAATTATCTACTTTAACAGCACATGCACCACTTCTAACAAAGTGGTATTTATGTGTAATAGTCACTGATTGCTCTAACACTACCCTGAGGCTATGCACAGCTGTAATGGAAAGGTGGATATCTTTCATAAAAAGTCAGGTTAAAGCTCTGAACAGCTATTTGAGACAACATCCATTCAGTACAGGAGATGAGGCTATGGCAGAAGTGAAGGGGGAAGCTCCATCTTTTAAGACATCTAAAAATGAACTGGGCAACAGTGAAGGAAAGTCTTGTAGTGGGCAGAGGTTGAGAGGACCCATGATCTAATTCCATCTCTAATTTGCGCAGCTGTAGACATCTCACATCATCCTTTCATAAATGTGGAAACCTGCAAAGGACTCAAGTTTTTACTCTTGTAAATGTATTACTTGTACTTTGAAAGTATTACAGGACAAGCAATCACAAAAAAAAAGAAGGAATATATAGGAAAAAGATTAATATATAGGAGAAGGATTAATAAAAAATAATTGAAGTGGCACGTACCAAAACTGCAAAGCACACTAAGAGTAATAACTGCTGTGGCAGGCTTGTCCAAACACAAAAATAACCGGCAGCCTTATTTAACTAACCCAGCAGCACTGTTTGCTCACACCATTCTCTGTTCCTCCCTCTCCAGCCAATCTGGCTCAGTTCAGCAGTAAAAACACTGAAATTTCCGCTGTGTTTTTAATCACTGAAGTGGTAAATAATAGATATACAAAGAACTCAAATTATTACAAAATAATTTGACATAGCTCTTACCAGCAAGCCTGAAGTGACGGCTTTAGCAGTCTCACAAGATCTAAACAAGAACAGACCCACATAAGCACTTAGGAATGAGCAATTGCTTGCCTGTTACAATTTGATTTGAAGCTGATCTGAAGGAGTAGGTAGCACAATTGGCTCTGAGCACATGCAGGAATCTCCATCAGCCTCTTTGCTCCTTGAAGGGTTAATTGCAACAGCAGAGATGAATAAAAAATAGATCATTCTTTTTCAGGTACTTGAATTAATAGAAAAATATTAATGGAAGTGAAGTCTGTCTGAATAACTGAAATAAATTTAATTAGTGTTTATTGTGTCTAAGCTACCAAGAAAAATTACGCCCCTTCCCTTCCCCTATCTTTCAGGATTTTTCTCTATTCAAATATGTAGTAATAACATTTTTTCTAGTTTTTCTTATTAGTATCAGACTTCGGAGATTCATGATACAGTGGCAAATTATTCTACCTTTTCACCAAGGATCCTTGTAGCAAATGGGACTGCCGTACTCATGGTGAATGAAGGTTGATTTTTCCATCTGCATGGCTAGGATGAAGGGTTGTCCTGTGGCAGCCAGCTAGGATATAGCTATTTTCATTTATAGTTGTGGAGAGGACAGGTGCTTACCTCACTGGGAGTGTTCATCAAGCATTATCTGTGCCTGGGTTTACTGAGCGAGGTCCACAGCTAGGCTTAACTGGCTTCTTGCTGCTTACCCCAGGCTGCTGGGGTGTCTGACACAAAGTGTACCCTCTCCCCACCTCCACTCCTGACAAGCTGAGAGTGGGGAAACCCTGCCATGCTGTGATGCTAGCTGGAGTTGCCCTGGCTGGATGGGGACAAGGTAAAACCCCTGAAAACATCTGTGCTTTGACACAGTATAGTGGTAAAATGATGGTGTGTACACAAGGCTCATAGTATCACTCACACAACTTCCACAGGGAGCAGGATCCTGGCCTTGGAGCTGTAGAGGATTAAAAAGTGGCACATGATGCTCCTGGACACCTGGATTGCACTGTCTATATCAGATTTTAGCATGGTGCTGCTGTGATTTTTGTCCAGGCTAATGACACTTCTCCCAGACAAATTCTGGGTCAGGTTTGGGAGCTGGCATGGGCTGGGGACCGTTTCCAGAGGGCAGCCTGGATGTGGCCTCCCCATTCAATGTCACAGACCGACGAGGACTTCTGGGGCAGCTGGTTGGGGTGCCATGGGGGGGACTCCTGGGCACGTGTCCTCGTTGGGGCACGTGGAGCCTTCCCGGCTTCTTCTGCACGCTCAGTCCTTCTGCTGTGTACTCGGGCTGCTCTGCGCCCCTGCTCATAACCACTCGGGGAACCAGCAGAAGGTATGACCCTGCACACCAGGGCTGCAGCAGCACCCCCTTGTAGCTCTCCTCATCCGATGACTGGTTCCTCAGCTTGATGGCAAACAATAGGATTTCTGAGCAGGAACGGGCACAATCTTCTAATCCTTTATAATTAGCTTTAGGAATATTTGATAAAAGGAAAGTAACACTAGGAAAGTGCTGTATTTTTGCTTTATTCATATAGCCACATGCTAGTAGAGTCTGATGCTTCTGGCAGCCTCCCTCTGTCGCTGCAGGGTGCTTTACACCCATGTGAGGCAGACAGAGGGTAATGATCTTCCTTCTCTTCCTCATTTCTGTCTTTCTGGGTTGCGGGGGGAAGGGAATAGCAGAGATCAGGGAAGCAGTGAGGCTGCTGGGGAGAAGAAACACATACCAGGGAGCAGAAGCAGGGCCTATTAGCAGAGAGCAAGCTCTGCAGTAAACCTCTCCTTGGTTCCCCCTCATTAATACATAGACCACATGGCTCTTGAACACAAGTTTTACAGATAACCTATAGGTCAAGCATATGAAAACTTAGTACTTTTAGCACTACTTGCGTAAATAGCAATTGTTTTAAAATCTTGCATAACCAGAGTGTGTTTCAAGATATTTATGAAAAGCATCAGCAAAGAGAGACCCTTAGCTGGTGTAAATCAGTGTCACTTGTGTCAGTCAACCATGTTATTTCATTATTTCTGAATTCTAATAATGTTCATCTCTTCCTTCACACAGTACTTCTGTGCAGCATATCCTTTATGATGATTTGGCATCTCCGAAAGCATTAACACTCTTTGGGGAATGTGAATCAAACAACAAATGCTCTTTGTGTGCATTCACTTCTTACGGTTTTATTTTAGCTCATTCCAATCAGAACCGAGCCTAAGAAAGGATGTCTAGAAACAGCAATTTCCCAACAGTGTTTACATTATGGGAAAATTTCTCTCATTGTGAGGCTGCCTGGAAAACTCTGAAGGTTGTTTCTGCCTAGGAATAACAAATATGTTCCCCATAAATCCTAAGAGATGGCTCCATGGACTTAGTAAATAATAATAAATAAACTCTACCTCACTGCGTCTTACTGAAATATCAAATATAGAGTATTGCCTGCTAAACCTTAATAATTATTATCATGTTGTCACCAATCATTATGTTCTGCTGTAAATATCCAGTATTCTCTTTTTAAAAGAAAAAACCAAGCCATTTTATGCCGCAGTTCCAAAACCTAATAGTATTACTATTTATTTATGGTAGTTCAAACTACAGACTTTATATATGTGTGTCATTTAGGAGCATTAAAAGGAATTTCACTAGGGCAGAATTATTCCTATAAGCCATTGTATTCAACTCCCCCTTTCCTTCTTCCATCTTATTCTTGGGTTTATTGTGAGCTAGTTAGTTTATTGCAGATGTTTTTAGAAATCCTGTTTAAGGTTTATTTCTCTCTGTGACTCCTCATTCATATCTCATTCTGTTTCTGAAACTTAATTAACTCTTTAATCCTCCTGCTGCTTCCTTCTACCACTCTCAGGCTAGTTTTAAATGGCTATTGTTGCACTAACAAGTTTGTTGGGAAATGTATAGACGTTTCTATAAACTGCTCTTCACGATATCAACTCATTTGGTCACTCTAGCTAAGCAGCATTTAATGATGTCACGGGTGAGACAAGGCCTTTAGTCCCTTCTCTGGTAGTCCTGCGTAGGCTTTGCACCTCCTGAATGTGAAGAGCTGAGGGACAGCAAGTGCTAGACTTCTGCTATCCCTTTCTATGGGATGTCAGTGGATGGGCACTGAGGGACCAGGTGGGACCCCTCTTGCTCAAATTAGGAAAGCCTGAAGTCAGTTATGTCCTTTCTTTCCCCCAAAGTAAGGGGCTAAACTTGATGTTCACACCTTGAGCTTTCACTGTCCCAGAAGAACAGCAGCATATTAGCTCCATCAGTGGCAGATTTTTAATCGCTCTGTTGAGATTTGCAAAAATCTGGACAAATACTGTACTGTCTCCCCCAAAACAGGTATAGATGGAACAGGAAATGATAGACTTGTTCAATATTTAGAATACACAGCTGTTTTTGCAAAGGTAGCATAAGCTGTGATACAAAAAAAGGGCTTCAGAACAATTCCTGGGGTCCTGCTGCCCAGCTCCGCCCGGCTGGGGCAGCTAGGTCCTGGCAACCTAGTGCCTAACTTCTATCATCCCCGCTTGCACAGTAAGGCAGAGGATAGATGCAGATGCACCATTTAATGCAAACACGTGGCCAGCTCAAGTTCGCTGGCTGTCTGCCAGCGTAAGCCTGAGCTGAGCAAAGCTGGGGCTTCCCTGCCGTGGTTGCAATTAAAGAGCAGCACTGGGTCCAGATCTCTCCTGTCTGACGAATGCGTGGGTGTCAGAGCTGCTTGGGCAGAGCCCTTTGTATTTTATTCCCTTACGCCCTGGGCTTTCTTCAATGAGAGTAAGAAACATCGCATTGAAATTCTATTTTGAGGGACATGCTGTGATACACACATATATTAATTGTGCCACAGACTGAAAGCTTCATGTCCAGGTGAAGAATCCTTTAAAGCAGTTGGCAGCAATAACAAGTACCTCAAGGTTATGCCCTATCTCTTTTTCTCTTTATGTCATCTGTAACAACTGTGGACTTTGACATTTAGTTAATTAAATTTGCCCACACTATCTGACTTAGTTGTGCAATTCCTCTTGAGGACATAATTTTTGAACGTAGTAGGCAAGAAGAATGGTTAACCTTGATGAGTTGGTTTGCCATATTAGTATGTTATTGAGGAAAAAACTTAGGAGATTTCTTCTGTTGTATAAATAATAAACCTCAGGACAGTGCATGGACATGGAATATTTAAAGAATAGCATAACATCTTTGAGGCCAGATTCCAAATAAAAATAAATTATAACACAATTGCAACAGCTGCTGCACTTCATCTACAAGTCTCTCCCTCCTGCAATATTCTTCTAATAAGTGGTGTTTCTCAGCTAATTGTAGTTTAGATGATTCCCATCAAATTTTTCTGAAATGGCCGTTACTGTCTGTGATGCTTTATATTTCAGTGTTGGCATGTAATGTTGCATTTGACATTTCATTCTCATACATGTATAGGTGTTACATTTTTAGTATTGGTATAGTCCAGATCTGGATCCGTGTCTTTACGCAATTGAACATTATATATGTTATTAATAGCGTAATTGGGAAGTAGTCCTGGAAAGGTCTGTGTAGCCTACTCTTGCCAGACTTGCCTTGCAGAAATCCTACAGACATCCTCTAGTCTGTCCCTGGGCATCCTGAGCACGCTGACGGTAGGCTTGGCGTGCTGCCGGAGCAGTGTGGGGGTATACGGGTCCTTTATGCACTGAAGATGGATGTCCAGTTGGGCTCCCAAGCTCATAGCCTTTGTGGTGAGATGTGATTTTGGATTTGGAGCCAGAACTGGAAAACAAGAGAGGAAAAGCCTTTGAAGTGATTTTTGGTTTACTTCAGCACCTATTTTATATCATTGCCTGAGGTTATACAGATTACTTGTTTCTACAAAATAATAAATAAATAGCTTAATAAATAATAATTAATAATAATAATTATAATGATGATATTATTATCATTAATAATAATAATAATAATAATGATGATGATGATGATGATGATGCTGTGAATGACACTAGCTATTTCTCATAATACAGTGATACTACAAATTAATTTCAGGGGACATAAACTGTATATAATTTAAACCTCCATCAGCTCACTTGCTAAAAGTTTTGATATACAGATTAGAATGAATCCATTCATGGCACTAACAATTTTCACTTATACTTTACTCTTACCACCCTTCAAGAACGGTGGTTTGATATTCAGAACTTCCCCTCAGAAGAAGGGATGGATGTCATGGCACAAATGATGATTTATTGCAGTCCATATGGATAGACATAGACAATGAAACACAGGGCCAAATTTGCTACAGCCTAGCATGAAGTGCAGCACAACTGAAGGCACTGGGAAGTGGTTGTAAATCAGGTAATATTTGGCCCCTGGAAGGTAGCTGTAAAATCAGACGCAGTTGATAACATGGATGTCAAACGACATTGTAAATTTAAAGCCAACCTATAAGAATTTTCCTTTATTCAGTGCGTGACAGATAAATGTATGCAGGCAAGCAGTCATTATAAGCCTGAGATTAGACAGATTGATACTGGCTGTCTGACAAATCTCTAGCACTAGATAAGGCTAGAAGTGGAGGGAAGAGAGTTATAAATTGCATGTACCCATTAATGCACTCATTTAAACGTGCAATTTAAATGCTAATTGATGTTAATTCAGCCCAGGACTAGTGCTGTTGTGTTTAGCTGTTAGTCAAATACAGTAACCTGGCTGGAGGGGTAGTGGTAAGGGCCTTGGGAGGATAGTTTAACTAAAGCCAGGGAGCAATTCAGTGTACGGAACATGTTTATGTCACCTCACATATTATTATACCTTCTGGGTAATTAGAATTAGCTGAATAAGGGCAAGAAAATATTGTGACAATTCTGCTACTGCATGCTGACCACACATCTAATGAATGGTTTTTTTCAAATTTTACATTGCTTGAAATCATCCCGTGGCTCAAAATATCTTAACATTCCTTATTGAAATGCTTAGACTTAATGACAGAAACAGCAAATAAATCCCAAGCAAAAATGAATTTTTTTTTTCAATCCAAATGGAAAGCTCTGGTTGACTTTTTTTAAAAAAAAATTTAGTCTCTAGGTGAGGAAAAAAGATCAGTTCACAAAGATTTCTCTGCAAAAAATGTGGGTTAGTCATGACACTGAAAACCAGTTCATTACTACGATGTCTATACTTAAGTAAAGTCCTTTTACTAACTTTAAGTGAAAATCTCACTCTGAATATATTTTCCTAGTGCATCTGCAGCCTCATGGTAAATTTAATAAATACTCTGAATGTGCTGTGAAATGCTGCTGATCCACCTGCCACTGTTCAGTTTCTGTTGTTCAGAAAGTTATAAATAGTAAAAAAAAAGTTACAAAATGTAAATGGCTTGTGGCTGATAAATAGTAAATTTCGTGGGCTAACAGTTTGGCCTGCTTTATTGTTAATATAAGAGGTTAAATGTAATCATGGAGGTGGTAGCATTTTTATTAGGCAGCCAGAGTGCAGATTTGGCTCATGATGTGTGTTAACATCATCTCCATACGCCATAAACCTGCCGGGTCAAATTCTGGGCTTTCTGCCAGATGCTGTGCTCAGTTACGCTGCTGTGAACTTGTGCAGGGATGTAGTTTCAGGGGTGAAACAAGGGGCAAAATGTTTCCTAGTCTGTTGAAGCCTTATAAAAGCTGGAAGTGATGGAGGGCCTAATTCTTAACTGTTTGTACCTAGGAAAAGTAAGTGTAAAATGCCAACAGATTGACTGCTATGGCTGGATCATTTGAAACAGTGATATAAGGCCGCTGTCAGAAGGATACAGGCACCGCAGTGTGTAACTTTCCATGAAGGGCTTGATTTGAGCCCATCGTGTGAACAGACTCTTAACCGCTCTAGTGACTTTTGATAAGGACACAATTCACGTAAAGCTAAAGATTAAAAAAAAAAATGACAAAGTAGCAACCTAGAGAACTTCACATGGGGACAGTTCTGGGATTTAAGAAGTGCTATATATAGGTCCATTGCAGAGGAAACTGAAGAGGGAAACTGTGAGGCAGAAGGAACAGACAGCCCTCCAGAATGGCGTCACCATAAATTTATCCAGAATCATATCTTTAATTCATCATCTGCATTTGAAAGAGTGTGGTCTCTGAAACTTTCTTTCTATGATACAGTGATGTTACAGATCAAGAATCTCAGGCAACTGTTTTACTACTGAATGGCAGTATAATGTCAAATGATTTTTAAGGCACTTTGCTTAGTTCATGTCTTTTTCTGTTTTTTTTTTCCTCCAGGAAGGTTGCGAGGAATTGTAAGTTGGGGGGATTTGTTCGAAGGTGAAGGGGATATGAGATTTTAAATTGCTTGGCTTATTGGTAGTGGTTTATCTCAAATTGTGCTGCTGCACTGTATTTTTAAATTATGTCAAGGGCACCTAGACCATATGGAATGAAAGAAAAATAATGATTTAAGAGTGTATCTATATATTGCAAGAACATTCTCACGATGTGTCAGCAGAACCACATGGTCTACAGTATCCAAGAGAGACGAGATACGTCTGAAATAACTGGTATGAAGAAGTGGTGGTTAAAGCTGTAACATGTTGGGCACCAAAATCCGTTTCCAAAAGCTTGTGAAAGGAATGTCTGGTTCTTGCTGATTTGTGACTACTCAGCACATTTAATGCCATTCTGATATTGAAAAAGGATTCCAGTGATAGTGAAGGTTGTGTCAGGAAGTAAAACATTTGGCCTTGTCATGCATTTAAAATATGTATGCCCCTGCCTAGAATCACTGGTCATTTTTTCATAGTACTCTTGTAAATTTTTCTCATCAACGTGAGGTGACAAAAAGTTGATAACTATTGAGATTACCTGTATAAAAGGGGAGGTTTTCAGAAATGCCTTCACAGCTGATTCTTTAGAAGATGAATCTGGATTAGGTGCTATAATAAATGTCTTCATTTGTTTTAAGTTATGCAGCACTTACTGTCTCTCTTACTACATTAAATGGCTCCTGCTTCTTTCTTTCCTTAAACTAGTATATTTTTCAGATGCATTTTTGTTACGCGGGTTAGTAGAAAATGTTTTCTGAAATCTGTATGGAATTATGTGCCCTGCGTTATCTAAGTCTACTCTTTTAGTGATACATGTACTCAAGGAACTCAACTAAATGTGTCTCAGAGCAGTAGTGAAATGGCTTTCTGTGTCATGGCTCCCACAGAGAGGAGCTCCACGGTAGTCATTAGCAGTACAGGAAACATCAAAGGTAGCAACTGAGACCTGAGTCCTCCCTGCAAGAGGAAATCAAAGTCCAGAGGCTCTACCACTGCTGGCTATTTCAAGAAAAAGCAGGCAGTTTTAAAAATGATCAGTAGACATTGAAATGCCAGGATAAGTGGCAGTGAACCATCTACATAGAAGATGTCATTTATGACCCAGGAGCTGGGCAATGGGTTTGATGGAAGTGGGTTTTTTCCAGCCTTCATTTTTCCTACCTTTTCTTAGGGATCTCTAACTGTGGACAAGTACTGACAATAAAGCAAATAAAATAGAAATCTAAAATATAGGTGGATGTGAACCATAGGTGCAGAGTGGTGAAATTAGCTGCTGTGAAACCAAACCCAGCCTTCCTTGTAAACCCAGGCATCAGTAATCTTCTTTCCCTAATCCTGTCTGAAGTCACACATGCAGAACCTTCTTTCTAAGCAAGTTCTTAACAACCATCAAAACCTGTTAGACTCAGCAGGTGAAAGCTAACACACTCCACGGAAGTTGACGCACCTGACGCTGTCTCATTTTTGCTGCAGCACTTTGCTAAAACACTCTGGATTTCTGTGAGGAATTTGTGTGCTATTTCTTACACTGAAATCTGCAGTGGAAAACTAAACAGTGGCTAAGCAGAAGCTCAGAAGAAGCCAATAGAGACCGAAAAACACTCCCAGGCCTAATCTTGCACACAGTATCCGCAATAGACCGGGGTCCTTAACAGGTCAGGGGAATGAGGGGATCAATTTGTTTTCCAGAAGAAGGGCTGGGACATTAGATAGAGGCAGGTGTTGATTTGTGATTCTTGGCTGTCCTTACATGACACATTTTACATTTTGTGTCACTGTGCGTTTTGCAGTGCCACATATTAAAATGTTTTAATTTCCTAAAGACAATTTCAAGTTCTCTTGCAGTAGGAAATAATATTCACTTCTTATCTGAAAAAAATTATCTTAACTCTCCAGGCCTATCACTAATACGGAGCCTTACTCAGCTACAAAAGCTTTCAGTTAAGCAGAAAGTACTGTACACTCCGTAAGAGGAAGGAAAAATAGAAAGCTGAAATTTGAAAGCAGAAAGGAACAAGCAAGTGTCCTCACAAAAGAGGAGTGCAATTGAGAGTCGATTGTCTAGAATAGTACGTTGGGCAGACTCACCTCCAAGAATAACGGGGAGAAGCAAAAGGCTTTTAGCACTCCAGGGAGGGATCACACCACAGCTTACATGGCACATTTACCATTATTTGTGTTATGGTAGTATCTAGAGCAGGAGTAGATGATCTCTGGTGTGTAGTCCTACAGGCTGGTGCATTTTGAATGGTGGGAGGCTGGGTCAGCCCAGGGATGGGACCTGGGGGACATAAGCTCTTGTACAAGACCAGGGAGACAAAGGTTCCCTCCTCAGCGTCTGAGTTTGGCAGAAGTTAGGGTGGCTGCTCAACAGAGGCTTGCCTCTGTAAGAGGCGGCATCTCCTTGCTCTCAAGGAGGTCTTCCCAACAGGCTCAGGTTCTCATTCAAGAAAGAAAAAGACAATCTTTCATGCCACTTGGAAATTGTAATACTTTGCAGGTTGCCTTAAAATTCAAGGCAAGCTGCTACAGAGGAGATTGCACTATATCCCTGACCCAAGGCTCTTACTCCACAGTGAGCAGCGTTAGTTGGGTCATCAGCGCTCTCAGAACAATGATAAACCCACATGTCATTCCAAATGCACATTGGAAATTTAGGCAGAAAGAAAAAAAAGGCCCAGAACTACTAAGTAGGTGCTTAGTCGTCAGGGATTTTGAAAGCTCTGTAAGACTTGCCAAAGGTTTTACAAGTGTCCCACTCTAATGTCAACAACAGAACTCAGTTTTCCAGCCTTAAATTAGAGCATTAACTGCAGCTACATGTATTGCTAATGTCTCTGCTCCTTTGTGGGATATGCAGAGATTCCTTCTGAGCTGACCTTTTTAACAAATATTTTTGAGTAGTTTTCCACAGGCTCCATATTTTTGTGAAAATATTAAGTAAAATAAAACAAATAGTCAATTTTCCCACTAACTGGCATGTTTCAGGAATTATTAAAATGGGACACTGAATGATTTCTAAAATGTATTTTTCTCCTACCTGAAAACCAAAGCTAATAGCAGATAATAAGAATCCAATAAGTCTCATTGTTAGCTGTCTCAGTAAAAGCTGTTCCATTTGCCCTCCAATCATTTCTTTAATCACACTTTGGAGAAAATTGCACATAACTGGGTTCATTGAAACATGCTGTAATATTTTGTTAATTATGTCACATATAACACAGCAGGCCAAATTTTTGAAAGGAATAAGAGGTGAATAAACTTCCTTTCTGAATTTTTTTAAATAAATGTAACACCTAATCTTAGTAGTGCTTGCACAGGGGTTAAGCCCCTTTCTGGGCCACATTCGCATCTGTTTTCCTCACAGGCATAAATGAAAAAAATCTGTCCTTCCTTTCTTGCTATGTATTTTTCCCATCAATACTGAATAACATTTTATGCAACAACAAACCTTTCATCTTACAGATTCTTGTAAATGTCCATACCACAAGATTTAGAAACTCAAAAGTACAAATCTGCAAATCAATGCCATGCTTGATTTAGAACATAATTAAGGAGTACCTGAGGTGATACCCCACCCATGGTAAAACTGGGTCTAGAAGGACAGAAGATTGGGCTGCTGGCCCTGAGCTGCCTGACTTTTTGACTTCGGTGCCGTGAGTGCAGCTAGGGTACCACAGAATTAGGTTCATGTGATATTGGACTTTCTAGTTAAGGTCTCTCTGCCAACTGGGATCAGCTCTTTGCGGTATGGACCTGCCTTTACTTGTCAATAGATACATGGCTTCCCTTTAGCAAGCTAGATAACCACCTTTCTGTTACTTTGATATTGACCTTGGTGACTTTTTCCTTAATGTTCTTGTCCTCATAAGAGATAATTCTACTCTTTGTTTACTTATCCTGCTCTGTTTTCAGTTTCTTGCATTGTTAAACTGCTGGGGTGCATCTTGGCTGCAGAGAAAGACAATAGCATCCCACATCACGTGCTGGCCAAAACCTGCATGAGCAACTCTTGCTGACACCACTGTTACAATCGCACATCTGGTGGCTCACACTGCTCTGCTACCCAGCTGAGTGGACACTCTTTGGGAAATAAACAGACTGTGAAGCACTATCAAGTCTGCATTTCTGTCTCTGCTCAGCTGTTCTCCTTTCTTCCCTCCCTGCCTTCCCTCCCCTTCCCATCTTGCTTCTGGCTCTATCTACAAGCCTAAATCCAAGACAGATCAGAGGGATATTAAAGTTTCTTTGTTTCACTTAAGATTGCATTATCAATCTGCTGAAGGGGATGTGGTGAAACAGCAAGGGACTGAAGAATATACAGTGGTGAGTGCAAGCATGGGATCAAGGGATTAGCAGGGAATAGGAACAAGAGAGTTTGAAAAGGAGAAAAATCCTGGGAATGAGGTTCAGGGGAAAGAAAACAGCCAGAGGAGTGCTGCGTTGTGAGGGATGATGCCATTACCCAGAGGAGACAAGCTCAGGAAAAAGATGTATGAAAAGAAAGAAGATCAAAGGAATTTGATAAAAAAGAGAAATATAGTAAAAGAAGACCTATAGTAATAGCGGTAATAATTATATGAATAGTTCAAATACACAGAATAAAACAAAGACACAGAAGTGAAAAATATTATGCAAGTAATAAAAATTCAGGATGGCTATACTAGGAGGCAGACAGTTTATATGTGGACACAACCCAGGGAATGTAAGGGGAAAAGAATGGAGTTGTAAAAGAGGAATGAAAAAAGGAATAGATAAAGAATTTATGTTTACTGATGGCACCTTTTAAGGCTTGATTTTACACACTCCGTTATGTATTTAAATAGCCTTTGACACTGGAAAATAGGCAAAAGTAATTTGTAGGTCTTACAAATCATATTCAACATACAGTAAAGGTTGAAATACTACTGTGAGGAACAGTGTTAGAAAATAAAGTTCAAATGTAAGAAGGAGATGTTGAGTAAGACTTTCCTTCCTGAGTCAGCCCCTGCACAGGGTATTTAGAAAGAGATGTAGACAGCTTTAACATTAATTTTTATGTCTGTTTTGACATTTAATTGAAGAAATTTCTTATGTAAAAATTTGATTTCTCTATCATAGAACACTTATCAAAGTTTAAGCAGAACAATTTGAAATGTCAGGATAATAAACCATGAAAAATAGAAATAAATATGCAGCATCTCAGGTTTTATTACTGACTGACACGACTATGCATTAGAAAAAGTAGTATGAATAGCTGTTGAGAGAAAAATGTGGAGGCTGGTGATCATATCTGGAACAGCCTGCTGATTTGGACATGAGGTAAATGTCTAAGCACTACTACATAGTACTAACCAAAAACTTACAGGGTTCTGAACATTGCATTTATGAGTTAACGGAGGTCATATGTGAAGAGAGATGTTCCTGATAGCTGGAAAGCACTTCACTGAGCAGGAAGGGGTAGAAGAGTACATGGAGAATGGAAGTAGGCCTCCTCAAGGAGAGTGCCATTGGTTGCAATCAGCTAGTGACTAACATTAAGTCTTTAAATTCATTAAAGAAGCAAAAAAAAATATAGATGTATATTCCTAATGTTATTTAACTAAAACTTCTATAAGCCTTATGTCCTTGAAGTCATGTGAAAAATTAAAAGTGCTGTTTCTTTGATATGGTTCTACCTTGAGTTATGTAACCCAGATGACAGTGGTTAATTTTGACTTAAAATTACTACTGAAAATGGATTAGAAAAAAAATTGAAAATACATTATCTTTGAAATGACATACCCAAATTACCCATTGAATGCTGATACCCTTCTTGCCCCAGCTCCTGTTACTGTAACGACCCTTTTCACTCCCACCCTGTATTTCCCAGACGTGTTCCTCCTACCTCTCAAACTTCTGCTCTGCTTTACACATGGCTCCAAGCATAATTGAAGCCTATTTGGTTACAGAACCTCTTGATCTTCTCCCATTCTATATATACCTATGTCCTGCCAGCTTTTCAGAAACTGGGACCTGCAGAGGAAGAGATACATGGGATCCTTTTTTGGAGGTAATGTATTGTAGAAAGGGTGAAGCTTCCTACCTTGCTTTTGTCCCTTAGGATGCTTCCTTGTTATCACTGTAGTCTTTCTAAGCTCTTCAAATGGGGAAAGCACCATGTCTTGAAAAGACTGCAATTAAGCTTATAATCAGAAAAATGATCTGCAATTAGTAAAATTCAGTGTAGATATGCGATTAAGAAAACAGGACTAAGCTTAGGAAATTTATCACCTGCTTGAGTTTTGGTAGTACATAGAGGCTGGTCCAAATCACATAGAGTGACATTGAATTAGAAGTATTAAAAGAAGCTTTAAGCTTAAGATTAGGCATCTGGCTGTAAGCTTGCATATGGAGATCAAGCCACAGAGCTTAGAAAACAATTAGCTTGTCCTAAAATATGTGCTTTTATCTGCTTACCAAATAACTCTCTATACTCTGTGCTAAGACCTTGTAGCTGCCTGATGCCCTCATGTATTTCATCAGACGTCACACTGCAGAAACTTGCACGGAACCTCCCATCCCTATCTCCCCAGGGCATCTCAGATGCCACCAAACATCTACATTTAGTCAGCAAACTAATCAAGGGACTGAGACACTGCACAGTTAAATCTGTGTCTTAATTGCAACCTGAGTCTGCACTTTCAGTCAGTAATGGGACCCATCACTGTTTATCAGTGCATCACCACTGCAGAAGCATCTGTCCAATACATTCAAAGATTTTCAGATACATTTTGTGCTCACAGAAATGAGTTCAGTGTACTTATCAGGGACAGACTTCTCCTTGATCAAAAGGCATTAATTTCACAGCAAAATAGAAGAAAAATAAAACCAATCACAATTCTTCCAGTGGGAGACATGACAATTTAAAGTAACAGAGAGTGTAGCAACAGAACAAGCAGGTGTTACCTGGCTGTTTTTAATATTAGCTTGAAAACGAGATGCTCTGTTATTGCCAAGTAACAAGGGCTTGGAAAAACCTAATGGAAATGCTGGGAACACAAGTAAATTTTAAGGTGAGACTAGATATATTAGAGAAGATGTTCTCTGAGCTTGGCAATCCTATATCCAAAGAGTCTACACCACCCCCTTAAAAGCTCTGCATAAAGGCATTTCCTTCCAGGTATATTAGCAATAGGGCCAGGAGCTTATCATCTGATTCAAAGAGGTTAAAGAATAAACCAGAGAACAAACCATACAGGCAATTCCCATTGTCCTCAAACAATTGTGACTTATCCCAGCTGATTCTAGCACTATGGTGAAGTGGGTGAGCATTTGTGGTAGGTCAGAAAGCTGGCAAGATGGTTAAAGAAGAGACATGTTAAAGCATGAGATGTGAAAGCTATTCCAAACAGCAAAAGAAAATATGCTTTTTTGCAGGTAACTTAATGTATATGACAGGTTTGGCAATATGTTGCAAAACAAGGGTATTATTATCACTCTACTTTTTCTTTGCCTAGTAAACAAATTAGTCTACTGTGACCCAAATGGGTAAAAACTATGTAGCTATAATAAAAACTGATTCGTATTTTCAGTGCAAAGTGGAACAAAACAGATCTTTGTTGAATTTTAAATGAAATTTTTATTGGCAAAATCAGCGGTGCCACAGGCCTGAATCTATATCAATATGAACTCATATAGCAACAGCCCATGTCTCAAACAGCTGTGAAATGATGTAGGTCGATATGACAACTACCACATTCAAACTAAATACATCATATGGAATAGGATGTATGAAAATAAATAAAACAGTGCAGTAACATCTCCCTCTTCCATCTAGAGGGGAAAACAACCCAACAAAGCAATAAAGATCTTAATTCTTCTAATTCTTAATTTCAACTCCTCACATGCTAGGTTTTAAATGGGTCCCTAACCACAGTACAGGCTGCACATAAACATTTACAATACTTAAACTCTGCCCGTATTTCATTTTTTTATATACAGCCATTCAAATATGTGGTCTGATCACCTAATAAAGATGACCTGGAAGCATACTGGAAATATTTTTTCTGTTTCCCTGCCACTCTCTTTTCTTTATACTCACTGTTTATTTTTGGGATTTGTTTATGAGTTTGTAGAGATATTAGAAAGTATTTTTTTCCTCCCATAAATAAGTAAGGGAAGGATAAGAAACAAGAAATCCACTGATTAAAATTTTTAAAAATACTATTTTGTATTTAAGGATGAACTCCTTTAAGCAGCCTTTCTGCTTGGGTTGGAAAGGATAAAAAAAGTTGTTGCATGATAATAATTAGTAATATATAGAATAAAATTAGCATTGATAATTACCATTCAATTAGCATTTATCTTCCAGTTTCATCTCTCCTGTGGTTCTTCAGTTTCTATGTCACTGTCTTCTTCCAAGAAACTTCAGAATTTTTTTTCTAGGATGACTACAGCGCTTGATGAGCTGATTATTGGTATGCTGAAATCATTATCATTTAATATTATCTCATTTTCCTTCTGTGCTCCTCTACCTGAGGCAAACTGATAAACAAGTAAAAGGAAGAGTCTTATTGCACAGTCTTTCATTAAACTGTGAAATTCTTTGCTATGGAAATTGTGGAAACTATAGTTCTGCCTGTATTGAGCAAGACATAACACTGTAACTGTAGGGTTATTAAGCACAATGGATTGTGACATCCTATCAGACTATTTCTGAGACAATCATCTGAATACCCTTCACAACTGATGGAGAAACATAGGCCAGTTAGGGCCCAGTTTATCTCATCCTAAAATAAATGTCTGAAATATTGGAAAAATATTTTAGAAAATAAGTTATCTAATGATTAAGTGTGAGACAAATGCAATTAAAGGCCAGTACTTAAAGCAGTAACTGCAACAGAAACCTGGATGAAAAAAGGTAAGCAAACTGTGAGCACCAAAACTGAGGAAGCTTGAATTCCTGGGGCTCTCAACATGCGGATTCTCCAGTGGCTAGTTCTGAGTTTGACATTTCTGGTTTTGGTTTTTTTTTGGTTTAGGTTTTTTGTTTTTTTTTTCTGGAGATCTTCTGTAGTAGAAACATTAATTGAGTTTTATTTTGTGTAAGGTACTAACTATGTTCATAAAGCTAAAAATAATTTTTTTTGATTGAGAGATCCGCTTTTAGGAAATTTGGATGAAATTAGCTAATAACTTCAAAGATATTAAGGATAGTTGGATAGATGTATGTGCAACATAAGTCTAGTTTCCTCAGAAATTCAGGCTATTAAGAGAGCTAAGGAGTTGATGTACTGTTTGGCCCCAAGAAGTCACTCCACATTGTGCATCTTGTGGGGAGTTATTTTTTTCCGAAGTCATTTTCTGTGCATTTCCAGCTGTCTTTCACTTAATATTTTCCAGGTGTAAAGAAAAAAACTGAAATATACTCAGTCATTATTTGAGAAAGTATAATTTATAAATATTTTTTTGGCATAAATTCCTTTCTGTAGAAATCTTTGGAACTGCTGTACACTCCTTGTGTTGCTGGAGAGTTATTTTGAAAAATAACTAGTTTTCACCTTTTTTTTCCTCGTAACAGTCATTCTAATTACTATGAAATATTCTGAAGTTATCTTGCAGGTGATTAAAATCATGCAACCATCTGAAGTTTAAAATATCAAGTCTACCTATGTCATTTATTATGGTAGATTTTATTGTCATTTTTAGAGATAAACAAAAATCAATTTGTATTATCTGATATTCAAATCTTCACTTATTGTTCTCAAATGAGGATGCCCTTTAACTTGGCAAACTTAGATGAATAAAAGTGTGAATAATAGTAATAAATAACAATGAGTAGGTTTAATTTTAGTCTCAAAGTTATATCAAATCTCTACTTCATTATATAGAGAAGATGTAATCATTTCTGCAGGCAAAACTTGCTGGTCAACAACATGTGCACAAGTAGCAGATAAATAGACAGATAGATGGATAAGTAACATAAAAACGTTTTTAAAATCCCTCTTGTTCCAGTATCTGTTTCTACTTAGCCGGAAAATGTAAATTGCAGGATATGAATAACTTGGTGCTTTATGACAGTTCTATAAAATTAAGTATCTAATATGATAGGTTAGAAAGGTAAATTGATGGATAGGTATGTATGCTATATATATAGTATATATTGTTGTGTAAGAATAGAATAATAGATTCTGTACATAAATCTTTATGTTCAATATATGTGTTGTTATGCATTCCAGTTACATCTTTTGAGCTATTTCAAAAGCTAGAATGTCTCCCACACCTTCCTGCACAATATAGCTTCACTTGGTGATGTAAAATCAAGCTTTTCAAATTGCATGTTACCTTGACAAATTCTCAGACTTCTCTAATTTCTCTGTTTACCAAGGACACATTATGCATTTTGCCATTCCTTGTCTAAGAAATACCGCAACTGATATTTTCAAAATTAGAGGCAAAATTTTCTCCTTTTCTTTATTTGTTGAGGACATCCTTCATCACTCAGTTTTTTATTCCTTGCAATTAAGTGTACTTGCCTGTAAAGTGGATGGTATCAGTTTTACAGAATTGTTGCTGGTTGCTTTTTGAAGCTTTTGTTGGCTGCCTTTATCATTCTGTGTATCTTTTTCTTTATCTATACCTATATCCATATCTGTAGCTATACTTAAGCACCCATGTATTTGTATAGGTGATGTGTATGTGAATGTGTAAGTGTATGTATACATATTTAACCTAATAATACAATGCAAAGCTGCTAGTCCAGTAGCCTACTGTTTGTGTGGCTAATGGCTTTGTCAGTCTTTAAGCTCGAGTGTTGAAAACATCCCATGGCGGCTCAGTCTTGGAATAATTCATGTATTTGTTTATTTGTAATCTCTAACCAAATTAGTTCAGCAGAATGAGTTATTTTTGCTTGACCTAGCTTGGAAATGAGCAATTGTTTCCTTCAGACAGTTTAGCAATATCCTGAAACAATGGGGTTTGTATTTTTCTTATCTCAGGCATTTAAAGTCATAAATCATAATCACAGAAATTAGTAGCTGCTCTTAGAATGATGAGATCTTAAAATATACAGCACTTGATGCCTTTGGTCCCTTTGACACCCTCAGACAGCAGGTAAGATGTGTGTTCATGTAGTGAAAGACAAGGACCCTGCTGCAGAAACTCATTTTAATGTGGAGCGGTAGGGAAAATCCAGCCCCTTACTGAACAGCTGAGATTTATTTAATTCATCCACTCCTTCCCCTTTTACATTTCCCACAACACTGCTAATATCCTGGACCAAAACATCCTTCCAGAAACTAATTTTGTCTTCAGGTCCAGAAGCATGGATTCTGCTTCTTCACCTTTTCAGGTCTTCCTATGTAAGGAAAAATACAAGGTTAAAAAGAACTCAAACTTTAACACTAACTGCTTTGAGGAACAATTGAAAGTCATATATGAATGCATATATACAGCAGGTTTGCTGCAAAGTCAAATATTGTATATTTAAGATATTGCTATATATTGTACTCCTGCCATCCCTCTTGATTTGACGGGGAGGGTCACAGTGCCCGAGTCTCTAGACTTGGTCTCATTTGGATCAACCTGAGAGCTGCATTCCTTTTGCAGAGGGCTAAATCAGCACTTCTCTTCCTTTGGCACAGCCAGAAGTGTACAAATGCACAGCCCAAACTCTTATCTTTGTGCAGGATAACAGTCCTGGAAATAAACTCAAAGTCAGCAAGTTCCAAATCCTCTCTATATTTATAGATAGATGATGTCATGTTACTTCTGTTTGAGTCCAGCCTCCAGGTAGAGATCTCACCTTCACCTGACATCTGCAGAAGCTGCCGTTCATGATGGGGTCTTGTGATGCCCCTTGCTGGAAAAGTAAGCAGTGACCTTGGACTCAGAAGCTAAATTAGACATGGTTGAGTAAGCAGTGATCATGATATTTTCTAGAGTTCTTGTTGGGATATTTATGTATGGCTGTTACAAACTGTTTCTATATGCTCTATATGTTTCTATATGCTTCAATGAGAAGGTATTTTTTCTGTAAAACAAGTTGCCCAACTCTGCACAAAACAACTTTAAGGTAAAGGCTACAGAGTGGAAAGGGGCTTTCCTTGCAATTGTACCTTTCTGCAGGTGAACAATAGCAAGCACAAAAAATAGGAAAATTATCTTGGTCCTATTCTTGCTGCTGTCCTGGCTTCTGCCAAGAGGGTAGAGAAAACCTTCCAACAGGTACAAATCACCCTGTGGTCTATCTCCTGCACTGCTAGAAGCAGAGTAATAGAAAACCCAGGAGTATTCAGAGTGATAAAGAAAGAAGAAGTAGAAGTCTCACTCTACTCTCCAGTTTCCCACTGAAATTCTTGATGAACGCAGGTTAGCTTTCCTCTGGGTTCCAGCTGTTCTTCTGAGTCTCATAAAGAGATGACAGCACCACTTCATGATTTTATATTTGATTTTCCTGCAACCATTAGATGGCTTTTCTTTCCTCTCAGACTGAGAAATCCACTTCTTCTGTTCAAAATACAGAACATCTGTCAGAAAAGGAGTATCATACTTGCCATCACAAAAGATGCCTCAGATTTGATTGCAAGGGCACTTGTGTATGAATAAAATCACTCGAGTACAGAAGTATTAACCAAAGTCTTGTATACCATTTAAATGATTGATTGGTGGTGATTGATGATTGTTGTGCATTAATGCCTGAAGCTCTATCAGGCATAAAAGCAGTATTCTCTCTGGTAGATAAGAAAAAGGTTTTGCAATCTATAGGCCAGATCCAGTGAGAGTGAGAATCTTTTAACTGTGTTTAGTTTGTACTTTGTCTATGCTTTACACTACCCACAACTTTGTGTTGGATGTGATTTCTAGCAGGCAGAACAGTGTGTCCCATAGCCACTTCCCCACTTGTTGAATCTCCTTCTCTCTCTTGTACGTGCTGTACTAAGGGTCATTTGGAGAAGGCAATGAGTATGTGGCTGTAATATCATGTTCTTGTGAAACCAGTTAAATAGTAACAGCCTCAGGAAACAGCTGTTCTAAGACAGGCAGCAAAGCCGACTTCACCTTCTCAGACATTAAAAATATCATTAGCATCAGTAATCTACTTCTACTGTATTTCTTAAACTTGCCTGTGCTGTTAATCTGTGGTTTCCACCTTCTAAAGTTAATATGGTGGATGGTACAGCAATGTAGAGCTAACCCTTTTTATTTTATCCTTGGTGCACCCTTTGCACTAAGGGGAAATCCTGGAAGGGCTGAGATACATATATGTTATTTATTGCATGTCTGATGATTTTAAGCTAGTCTTAGATCCTATTTTAGTGGTTAAAGTTGTGATCCAAAGGAGCTATTGGTTTGGGGTTTATTTTTGTTCTGAGGGATACAAATAGTAAAAAGGCAGTCTTTAATCTATATGCAAAACTTATTTGGGATGTTAACCTGTATGATACTTTATCTAGAAACTTTATTTTCTCCAGTGCTGTAGGACTGCATTTAGTACAATGAAGAGTCTTCTCTTAGTACGTGAAGAGTCTTTTTCCTTAAAATTAATCTGTAGGCCACAGAGCTGTTTTCCTCATGTGTCTGAATTTAAGTTGTCCCTCTAATCACTCTAAATCTCTGTAAAGTCCCTTGGCTGGATCTTTTATTTCCCTTTTACTGGCTAAAAAAGAATCCATGTTCTCTAATTCAGTGGGTTCTCAGATAAAATGTGGTTTGAATTGATGAGATGTTGCAAAGCTGCTTAGTTCAAAACACAGACTAGACAGAAACCTCTTATGGTAAATGTAGTAGCAAATTTATTTCAAGTGAATAAATGCTTCCCTTTGGAAAACTCAGTTAAGAACTAATGACTCCTGCCTACTGCTTTGCCAGTATGGTGGTATATTCAAATAGAAGGGGACAGTCTAGATATTTGATGATAAATTGCTGAATGAACCCTTTATAAGTACATTATTTCATTCTCTTTGTCAATGATTAAGTATTTGAGCTATATTTTATTTATATTTTTATAATGTTAGTGAAACATTATGTCATTAAACTGCAGGTGCTGTTAAGACATAATTCACCTGACCCAGGAAAGGTTTGAAAAAAGATTTAAAGAAATGTGATACACACTTGTCTTTGCTGAATGTTCGCCTCCTGTTTCAGGCTTCTGCCAGTATCTCTTAGTATGGTGGGATGAAGAAGATCATTCCCTAAGAAGAAAAACAAAGGTAAAGCTTGACTTTTTTTTTCTTTTATTTTTNTTTCTTTTTTTTTTTTTTTTTTTTTTTTTACCCACAAAATCCATGGAAGAATGAAGGAAAAGACCAATCCCACAAGTGGTTACTCACTCCACCTAGGAGTGAAAACCTAGGATCATGCACGTGCCCTCTCTCATTCAGTCTCCCCAGTTGCAACTGTCCCATTCCCACTGTGGTTGCTGGGTGTTGCTGTCAGTCAGACTGGGTATAGAGTATGGGTGTTTGACCTAGGCACAGCCAAATCAGACTCAAGCCCGCTCTCTGTAGAGTGCCCCCGGGCCAGTGAGCTTTGCCCACCAACCTGCTCCAGGTTGTGCCTCTTTCTCTCAATCCTACTCTTGAAATAGAAACAATTTAATGTGTCACTTTATTCAACAGAAATGACAAATGATGATCACTTTTTGTTCTGCTTTATCATCCGGTTATTAACTGTGCTCCCAATACTTTCTAATTTCTTTCTTCTACTTTATTGGCTCCTCAGTTTTTTGCAAGTTTTGTTGTTCTTAATCTGTGTTTTGCATAATTCTGCTCTGATTTTCTCTAGCTGTTTCTGGGGAAGGTCTTAATATGGTGTTCATTGATGCTATGATGGTCTAAGTAAGAGGGTTAAGTATTATCCAATGTGATGAGAGAAAACTGTATGAATTTCTTGATACTCTTTTGATGCTGAGAAGCTTTCAGTCACAGTGATAACTAGGTAATCAGGTGTCATTTACCATGCTTGGAATTCTTTAAGTTGATTCACAAAATTAAGTTCTAAAGTCTCATGTACCTTTGATGAGAACTGCTCATCATCTTGTAAATTGCTTGGAAATGTATCAAACACGGGACTTGGCACACCAGTCTGTCTCAATCCTGTATGTAACCTTGTTCTGCAAAAACTGTAACAAAATAAACATTTGGTGCATTAACGGAAAAGAAGGAAAGGGAATTAAAAACTGGGTGAAAGCTGTAAAAGGAATGGAGTGATTTGAAGTTTATTTGGATCCAGGGTTTTAATGTAGGCTTATATAATTAGAATAACAAAATAATAATAATTGCACTGTATCATGTCATTAAAATGGATCATTTTAATGATGCATTGAGTTGTAGTAAGTAGTTAATGGCTTGCTAGTACTTTGTTATTTAGAAGATAATAATGTTATAATTCACACTTTAAAATAATTTGAAGATGAAATCAATAAAAAGCAAGTATGCATTTTTATCCCTTCAGATTATCGCATAATTTAGAAGAAAGCAGCACATGAAGAGAATAATAAGCAGATCCAACATATTGTTTCAAAAGCATTCAGGGTCTTATAAATAAGTAGAGAACTTCAGTCTGGAGGCCCTTCTGATGAAATAAACCCAGATGTTTGAGGGTTCTTTAATGGGAGAGAGATGTTTATATTCTGTGGGCATCGACACTGTTAACTTCAATAGTGGGCAATCTCTTGAAAGACAAGTGGCTGTCAAACCCTGCTGTGAATCCCACTGTGACTTTTCTCAGAAAATAGTTTACTGCTAGTGGGATCCAAAACACTGAGATTTTCATGAAGACTGACAGATGCTATCATTTTCGGTCACTGCTAAAACGGCAAGACCCATTCATTTTAGTAAAGAGAGTCAGGCGAGATGTTTCCTTAGAAAATGAGGTTAATATTCTCCCCATAGAGGAGTAAGTTCTCATACAGAGATATGGCTGGAGACTAGCGTACAACACATGGCTGTTGTGTTGGTATCTAAATTATTTATGGGAAAGGAAATGTTAACTTTGTGTGTAAATAAAAAGGAAGTTCTTACAAGCAAATTATGTTAATACTCCTACTCTTCACCCATTACTTTTTCTTTCAGAATGACATTGTGAGAGTCTTTTGAATCAACGGGAGTTTTGCCAATGACATTAGCACAGTTTGGATCAGATCTATAGAGTTTTATAGTATATTACAAAGAATATGAATTACTAGAAACCCATTGAAAATTTTACCCAGCTTTCTTTAGGAAAAAATTTAACTCATAGCTTTTGAAATTGTGCACATCTCTCTCTGTCTGATGTTCAGTGGTAGGTAGAGACCCTAAAATATGTGATTTATGTTCACAGTTAGATACTTAGTCATTTAAATAATTGGATCTGTGCATACAATTTACCACAACTGTAAAATATGCATGCATGATTTTGGCAGCTCTGAAATGAACTGGCAAAACAGGATGTTATCCTTCCATATTATGGCTCTTGCAGCATGTGATTTACTCATTTACAAAAGAGTTGTAGTAGGCAATTAATATTGTTATGCTGGGAGCTGCAACAAAGCTCCTTAAAAGTGGTGGGCATAACATTTTAGTCCATTCAGACTCAATGAAAAGAGCAATTAACTGAACCACTCTTTTGAAGTAGCTGAAACAATCATCTTCAACCACCAGCCTGCTCAGGAGCCCTGAGTACCCTGTCGGCTTTGCTGTGGGTGACTGCAGAGTGGCAGAGTGCTGGCTTTTGATTGCCTCTGTGTGTAAGCATGGTGTAAGGGCAGAAATACGCATGAAAACAAAAAAGACTCCATCCGCATCCAGAGAATGATATTTGGGATGAACCTGAGAAGAAAGGGCAATTGACAGAAAGAGATATTTTGGCTTGGATGCTGATGGAAATTGTATTTACAGTCATGAGCAGAGAAATATTTCTCCATTTTATTTTATTTTTCCATAAAAAAAGTCTAAGGTCAAGAAAATTCTGACCTTAACAACAGTATTTCCTCTTTTCAGACTCACTACATAAAACTTACATTTCAACTTTTTTGTTCTCAAATGGTAAAAGCATATTGTTAATTGTGTCCTCAGAATGCATCTGCCACATCACCACAAAAATGAGAAGGGTCTGATTCTGGCCTTAAGATGTCTATTGTGCATTATCCCTAATAGTGTAAACATCTAATTTAGCTTTCTACTAATAGACGGTAATCTTTGAGTGTTGTCAAGATTTGCTTGCCAGGAAAAGAAGATCGGTTTGCTCACAGATGCAATGGAGACTGGCTGTTTGGTAAAGAACAATCTCCACCACAGCTATGGCTATGTAACCTTTTTCTGTGTCAGTGCCCAGCCTTTCCTCCTGCTTATCTCAGAATGCTCTTATGACCTAAAACTGCATCATCCATTGGGGTGGCACAAGTGCTTGTGTGGCCACAAGCACAGAGTTATAGTAGGAATCTGACAGATGAAAATGCCCTTTTTTATTTGCTTAGCAAGCTTACTGATAATTCAGTTTTGTTAACACAAGGCAGAGGCTGTGAGGAGGGAGGAGGAATAAGCGGCTGTGGTTAGTCTGACTCAAGCAGCTCTTCTGCAGCAAGTGTGCAATCATGGCCTGCGGTGAAGCGGTGGGACCACCGGCACACCTCCTGGGCTGTGCAAGAGTCGCACCGGGAGTAGAAGGGACCCAGTAAACAAATGTGTCTGTACCGAACACTGTGCTTTGGAGTGTAGGTAATTTAAGAAGAGTAATTCTTTCCACTTTGTCAAGATTCCTGTTTTTTTTCAACCTGAGCGTTGTCTGTTTTGCAAAGATACAACTCTGCAGTGCAGTTCATCAGAGTTCACTGTCTGCAAGGCCCTTCTGCCTCTTCTGAAAAGTGAAGGCAAGCAATTTCGCACTGTGCTTGTCCGTTAACCTACACGTGTACCAGAACACAGAGATCTTGTACAGTAGGCTGTGTAAAATTTAGTGTCTGATTTGTGACTTTAAATATGAAACATGCTGTTGTTTCGTATTGCAACCTCAAATACAGGCAGAGTCGGCCCCAGATTATTCATGGAAAGGTTACCTCAGTTGCAGATGAGCTTGGACTGCTGATGTGGAGAACCTCTCTCTGCCCTCCTGTACAGCGTTTCTGAATCCAAAGTGTCACCAAACCCGAACCAGAGACATACTAGTTGCTTTTATATGATGCTGCACTTCAGTTAAGAAGCTGAGGTACAGAGTTTAGAAATCCAGATGTAATTTGGCTTGGATGCAGGTGTTTTAATTCTGTACCTGAGTAGATACAACCACACTGTTTTGTCCTGGATCAAGCAGACACAGTCATGTGGGTTAATATCGCATCTGCAGTAGGGGCAACAATTCCCCCAAACTCCCTTACTTTTCTTTTCTTCAATACAATAATATTTTTATCACTGAATTTTCATTTTCTCAGTGTTTTTGCATTTGACACACTTTTGCATGTCCTTGTACCATCAATACCTGAGTGTGAACTGTATGAATTCTAATAAAATTGTTTTCTTATATAGAAAATACTGGAAAACAAGAATGTTTCCAATGGCTTGGTTTCCATTTAAAAAGCAATAAACTATAATTTATTAGGACTAGAATATTTTTGTGGCAGAAGTTTAGGTAGATCTATTCATATCAATAATAGTGTAGTCCTCTGCCCTCATATTTATTCAGTTCCTGAATACTGCATTTTAAAAACAGGAAGAGGGAAAAAAGAAAAAAACCCCTATTATTATCCGTTTTTGACCCATCATTATGTAAAGAAAAATATTTCTACACGTGATACTAAAAGAAAAAGAAAAAAAGAGGCTTTTTTAATTATATGGAAAGACTTGAGAGGATAAGGTTGCTTGGCAATTAAATCTCAAATGTGTCCTTGCAAAGTATTTGATCTTTTTACTTGTATGGGAAGAAGAACCAGAACCCAAATACAATTTGAACACATAAGCCAAGGAAGCGGGCAACTTGCTGCTGAATTTCAGTTAATGGTGAGAAAATAATCAATGAAAATAAGGTGTTTGCACTTCAAGCTTAACCATTTTAAGCCCCTTGGTTAAAAAATGCTGTGTATTTCATCAACAGATCAGTCCAAAAAATCTTTCTAAAAGAGTAGAATTTAATTTATTATGAGGTTGCCAAAAAATGTGTCTTGATTAGGAAAACAGTGGCACAAAATATTTCTTTGAAAAAATAAAAGACTAGCTGACAATTATTCTATACTATCCTAAAAGCTCAGGGTTATGCTCTGTGTCATCATCCTTTCCTATGCTCAGTAACATAAAGCAGTGCCAAGGCACATTTTAGGACAGTAAATACCAAGACATTTATGATATAACAGTAGTTATACCAAACACTTTACCCTTTGGGGGAAAAAAAATCATTTTGAAGCCTAATTACCTGTCTGAGATGAGTCTGAAAGAGTAGAAATTGAGGCTTGCTTTCTGTATTTTCTTTAAAATCCATTCTGCCCCCCTGGCTGCAGATCCATCCACTCAGCTGTGGGGTGGGGAAGGCAATGCTACCTCAGCAAGGACCTTACAGATCACACCATTTTTACCTGAGCTGGGAAAGCGGCTTCTCTGCAAGGAGGAAGGGTTCCTTATGCTACAAGGAAGAAGCATGAACTACTTATTGGTTCAAGTTTCCCTTATATGTGTGAATCACACAAACATAACCAAACCTTTCCTTTTTTTAAACCCTGGAAAATCACTCTGTATAATGAAAACCGGAAAGGGGGGAAGGGGATTAATGTAGACACAGTCTGCCAAAACTGGATGAATAATTTATTCTTTGAATTTTGCTCGCCTTTCCTTTTGCAAATTGCCTGCAAACAGTTTACTCTTTTTTTTTTTTTTTCATTTAGTATTATTTGAAATTATTTACTGAATAATTTCTGCAGTTAATTCCTGATCTGCATATCATTCATGAGCAGTTGGATGGCAATTCCTGTTAAACATTCAGGCTGCCTCAGCTAATTATTGTGGGATATGCAAACCACACTGTACTATAAGCTGAGCTGAACAAGTGTTTCTCAACATACTTTAAGATTGTTCCTCCTGTATAACA
The DNA here is from genome assembly GCA_013400135.1 of Rhinoptilus africanus. Taxonomy (NCBI): domain Eukaryota; kingdom Metazoa; phylum Chordata; class Aves; order Charadriiformes; family Glareolidae; genus Rhinoptilus; species Rhinoptilus africanus. The sequence goes on from VXBO01007983.1 coordinate 35,272, forward strand.
AGGACCTCCTCACGTATGAAGAAGATTAATTTATTTAGATATTCAAATAAAATCCAGACTGGAAGCTTTAAAGGGAAAGAGTAGTGAACAGATGAAAGGTAAAATTTTCTTGTGAACTAAAGACTGATTGAAAGATAGAAAGATAGAAAGTATTAGTATTCAACTGACATTTCTAGAATAAGATCCATGGACCTACGCCTCTCTTTCAGTCCTATTTTCTTGTGTTTAAACCCTCCTCTGTCTCGGACAAGTCATGGGAATATCTTGTCCTTGGCTCCCAATCAGTATAGATAAATGTAGGCCTTGCTGTCCCTACCTAAAGATTCCCTTCAGGCTTCTCTCTCATGTACTTTCTCGATCTCTGTAGACAGCATCACCATCCTGATGGTCACTCACAGGTACATCACTTGCAGCACCCCATGGCTTGTTTAATTTTTCATGTTTTGTCTCAAACTTTTCAATTCCTCCTTCATAGCCTCTGAAGAAAGGCTTATGGTAAGAGAATCCCACCAGGCTTTTATCCTTGTCTACCTTGCTGTAAACCCTTTTTCTTTTGGGATTAACAAATTTGGATTTGCCCAAGTAATACCAATTCAGGTTTTTGTTGTGAGCATTGTTCCTATGGCCTGTTCCATTTCCTCCTTCCAGTGGCTCAACTTTCTGTCTTGTTAAGCCCAAGTAATAGTCCTTCGTGGTCTGTTTCTACTCCACTTATCGTTTCTCAGTCATTTGGATGGACTATGGTGTCAGCTGCCTTCAACAACTCTGATAAATCTTTGAAACAATATTCTCCATCTTTTCATGTTGTTCATTGATGGTCTCCTAAATCTAGGCAGGAGCTTCCCTTTACTGCCTATAAAAATGAGTCTTCATCATCCTACAAAACCTTTCTTAACATGTATGTTACGACCACTACCGATCATTTCATTAATACTCTGTCCTCGTTCTTCTCTCTTACTAATACTCACTTGCTTTTTCTTATATTAAGATTGCAAGTTCTAGGAGGAAGAGTCACCTATTTGTTCTTTATTCGTACAGCATTCATCACAATGGGTCCCCAGCTCAGGACTGCACTTTCGGAGTCATACTGGTGGGAAACAAATGGAGCTTTACTTACACAGAAGGCAAGCTGTTATTTAATTTAATTATCTATGATTTCCAAGAGGAGATCGTGAAATTTTAATTGATACTACTTTTTCAATTAAATAAGTTTAAGAGGATTGTAGACCTCTGGATTGTACCCTGAAAAGTAAAATAGAAAATCGAGTGATTCAGTAAGCAGGTGACAATATCAAGAAATCATTTAAGAAGTGATGATACATCTGTTTGGACTTCTCACGGTTGATTTCTGAATGAAATAAAACCGTCTAGGAAAAGGATTCAGGTCTCAAAATAAGAGCTGATTAGTAGTCTAGTCTGGTATTGAAATCCCCAGTTTCCTGTCTGTAATTGCCTTTCAAATGTTCAAATGCTAAGGTTGAAACATAACACGCTGTGCTCATAGAGATCAGTGTTTGCAATGAACACACAAATCTCAAATTTTAACTTGGTTTATTGCCATTTCACCCACATACAAAATTCATAATGAGAGCAAGACAGGTTATTAAGTGTTACAGAACAATGTATGTATTAATGTTAATGAGACTATATTTGTCTTGACCTCATGGTTTTAAAGCATTAATTGTATTTCACATTCTCTGGTTTCCTTATGTGTATGTATATAAGAAAGCTATGGGTGGTCCTCGTTTCAGCAGTCTTTCGATATTTACAGTGAAAATGTCTATAGCTGATTGAGAAAAATGGGAATTTCCTGGAATACAATTAATTATAAAATACTGATTTTAAACTTTGGGATAAAGTGACTCACATTTAAACTTCAAAGAATGTAGAGGGAACCCAGACATTTACATCCAAAGGAAATGCTCCCTCCATCCTGCCTCTGATTACAATTTTGCCAAGTTTTACAGAGTGCAATCTCTTTCCTTTTCTAAGCTTCCATGTTTTTAAGCGTTCTCTATTTGTTACAGTGCCCTAAGCATACAGATATCAAATATCCACAATAAAAGTGTTCATTTCACAGAATGAACAAAACTCTCGTCTTCGTGTGAAGGGACACAAGGTGACCATCTTTTAGCCTATACAATTCTTTTGTTCTCAAGAATCCCTGGTTGCACCTTGACTTTGTGTCTTTTTGCTTCTATAGAAAGCTCTGACTGAGACCTTCATCACCTCCTGTGGAGAAGATGTTATTGCTATGATTATTTGTTTTGCCTTCTGTGGCCCAAACGTCATGTGCACAGCAGTCCAAAGAGAGAATGTTCCAAGCTATAGAGTCTGGTATTAATTTATATGGACACATAAGTGTGTTTATCTGCAGGATTACCAATTTAGTAAAGAAAATTCACCTGGTTCTTGATTGCGGCTTCTAGCTTTCTAGACCATCAGATTAACTGTTACAGTCTTTATAAATTAATGAATAGGGAACATTAATGACTATCAATTTAAGTGATATTTAGAATTAGTAACTGTATTTCACATGAAATAATATAATATCTAATGACTTTAGAATAATTTTGTCATTAAATTTGCACCATAAGCTTACTTTACCTTTAGATCTTATCTTTTGAGCTCTGTTTTGAGATATGAGAAATTCAGTACCTGTGGTTCGGACATCAAATTTCAGTCTCAGTCTTCATACAGTCTCATATGAGGGATACTGTAGTGGGA
>VXBO01007984.1:2500-13397 GCA_013400135.1 Rhinoptilus africanus
TCTGGTTATCCACATGATTTAACTCCAGTGAGTTAAGAGAAGTTTTTTATGTACCTTTCATTTTACAAATAATAATAAGCCCAGACACACAGCTGCATCAAGATAATTTGTAGACTTTCTTGAGAATAATACTACAACATTTAAATATCCATGTATGTGCTATTTTTAAAAATAGGAAGATGCGATTCTAGTATGAAAGCCAGTTTCACAAAATCTGTCCATTTTAATATCTAGGATTAGAATCACCTTACTGTTCATTTCTAAAGGTGTAGGAGTTGGAGAATCCTGTTGTAAGAGTCTTAATTTGCTAGGCTTTTACATACAGTTAGATGTATTAATGTCTTCTGGAGTCTGCATTCAATGTTTTGTGTGTGAGTATCTTGGGAACATTAATTCATAGAATCATAGAATCCTAGGGTTGGAAGGGACCTTAGTAGATCATCTAGTCCAAGCCCCTGCCAGAGCAGGGCCACCTTAGAGCAGGTTACACAGGAACGTGTCCAGGCGGGTTTGGAATGAGAGAGAGACTCCAGAGACGGAGACTCCACCACCTCCCTGGGCAGCTTGTTCCAGTGCTCTGCCACCCTCAAGGTAAAGAAGTTCCTCCTCATATTTAGGTGGAACTTCCTATGCTCAAGTTTGTGCCCGTTACCCCTTGTCCTGTCACTGGGCACCACTGAAAAGAGCCTGGCCCCATCCTCCTGACACCCACCCTTCAAGTATTTATAAGTGTTAATTAGGTCCCCCCTCAGACGCCTCTTTTCCAGGCTAAAGAGACCTAATTCCCTTAGTCTATCTTCATAGGAGAGGTGTTCCAGTCCCCTAATCATCTTAGTAGCCCTATGCTGCACCCTCTCCAGCAATTCCTTGTCCCTCTTGAGCTGGGGAGCCCAGAACTGGACACAGTACTCCAGGTGGGGCCTCACCAAGGCAGAGTAGAGGGGGAGGATGACCTCCCTCGACCTGCTGGCCACACTCTTCTTGATGCACCCCAGGATGCCATTGGCCTTCTTGGCCACAAGGGCACATTGCTGGCTCATGGTCATCCTGTTGTCCACCAGGACTCCCAGGTCCCTTTCCTCAGAGCTGCTCTCCAGCAGGTCAGCTCCCAACCTGTACTGGTGCAGGGGGTTATTCCTCCCCAGGTGCAGCACCCTACACTTGCCCTTATTGAATTTCATGAGGTTCCTCTCCGCCCAGCTCTCCAGCCTGTCCAGGTCTCTCTGGATGGCGGCACAGCCTTCCGGGGTGTCAGCCACCCCTCCCAGCTTTGTGTCGTCAGCAAACTTGCTGAGGGTGCACTCTATCCCCTCATCCAGGTCATTGATGAATATATTGAAGAGCACTGGGCCCAGTACTGACCCCTGGGGAACACCGCTCATCACTGACCTCCAGCTAGACTCCACGCCCCTAATCACAACCCTCTGGGCTCTGTCCTTCAACCAGTTTTCTATCCACCTCACTGTCCATTCATCTAACCCACTCTTCCTAAGCTTCCCTAGGAGGATGCTGTGGGAGACCGTGTCAAACGCCTTGCTGAAGTCAAGGTAGACCACATCGACCGCTCTCCCCTCATCCATCCATCCAGTCACACCATCATATAAGGCGATCAGATTAGTCAGGCATGATTTCCCCTTGGTGAATCCATGCTGAGTACTTCTGATGGCCTTCTTTTCCTCCATATGCTTTGAGATGACGCCCAGAACGAGCTGTTCCATCATCTTTCCAGGGATGGAGGTGAGGCTGACCGGCCTGTAGTTCCCGGGGTCCTCCTTCTTGCCCTTTTTGAAGACTGGAGTGACATTGGCTTTCCTCCAGTCTTCAGGCACCTCGCCTGTTCTCCAGGACCTTTCAAAGATGGTGGAGAGCGGCCCAGCAATGACATCCGCCAGCTCCTTCAGCACCCTCGGGAAAATTCCGTTAAGAAAACAGCTATTTCATTGCACTATTGCTTGGGAGCAAGTCTTGTTATCAGGAAGAGCATCAGAAAGAATGCTGTACCCTGACATCCTCTACATAATCACAAAATAGGTGTAGGAGCAGTTTGACAACATTGACATCATTACTATTACAGTATGTTTCCATTGTGATCTCAGAGCCAACTTCTGAGACCTGAACTGAGTTCTCCCCCTCACTTGTTCATTGTTTGGTTGGTTTTTTTTTGCTTTTCTGGTAGCAATCTCTGCAAAAAGCCAGTCTAATACCAGCTATAATGTTAATATTTGTGATAGGACTCCTTAAAGTGAATTAGCTTAAGCCCAACAATTTGTTTCAGCAAGACCACTACAGCATTGCAGCAGTTGTTAAAATGTCACTCACCTGTTTTTTCACTTGCAGATCAGTAGGAAGCTTTGTTTAATAAAACACACAATGGTAAATGTAGGCCTGGTCTATGCATGAGGTTGTGTAAGACTGGTTAGACCAGGGGCTCTCAAAACTTCTATAACCATTATATCAAGTACTTCCACCTTTGTTGAGAGCTGCCAGCCCACTGGTATTAATATGCAAACCACTGTAAAATTAGTCTTGAGAGTGGCTTGCAGGTCATTATCACAGCCTTCTGTGAGAACCACACTTTGGAAACCACTGAACTAAAGGGATTGTGACATAAAATGGCTACAAAATTTGGGTGTGGATACTGGGCTTGTTCTTAACCAGTGCAATGCAGGCTTGTCTGCTGTGCTTGTAAGCCTGAATGTGTGAGCTAAACCACTGTTACCTTTAAACTAACATAAGAGAGTTTGTGCTTACCTTTCACCATTTTAGCTAAATCAATTTATGTTAAAGCTCGAGGGCATTTCTTCGTAGTGCTCATTCAATTTGTGCTTTGTAGGCTACAGTGCCTCCAGGTAGTTGTTTAATGTTCGTCAGGGTGTTAATTATGACAGTGAACTGTCTTTGGATTAAGGAGGGGAGTGAATTACAGTCAGAATGCCCAGCTGAGTGACTGAACACTTTGAGATGTCCTAATGCAGGGACAGACTGCAAGTGAACTGGGTTCACTTGCCGTGTATGTAGGGAAGCAACTGTCTTAAAAGAAAAAAAAAAAATCGTATAAAGCTTTTTGATCCAAATTACATCCAGAGGTTTAGCCAACTTTCAGATTTTTTTTTCATAATATATGAAAGTGATAGTTATTTTTTGAAGGCAAGGTGAGTGATTTGGATTCTTATGAGTCAGCACTGAGGTTCACTGGTGTTGCCTCATTTAGTCTTGGGAGGCCGAATACATACACTAAAAATACAAGGAAAAGACTTCTGATAACTTCCTACAGCTGTAGAAGATAACACATACATCATCTCCAGTTTTGCATGCTAGTCAGTATAACAAGGTCTATTTGTTTGATCAGGCACCTGTGTTACCACCATCTACAAACAAAGTAGATCTCCTCCTTCAGCAAGGCAAGAAATATAGATCAAATGAATTTTCCTTCTTAAGACTGCTCTTTGGCCAGTGAAGCTATAATTTTCTTCCATAAATCAGTTACTTCAAGCTACAATAAAGGAAAACAATTAATCTGGATGGGCTCAGGAATGCAATTTAGAGGTGAAAGACTCCCTTTAATGTGTTTTTTAACCACTTAGGCTTTCTTCATGCGTAGTTAACATATCTTTATATGATACAATGCAGGGATGTATAGTAATTCATTAGGAGTGCAGGGCAGCCTAGTAATTCTGAACTACTACCTCAGGTATTGGAAGCAATGCAGCTTCCGTACTACATTGCATGGTCTACGTCCAGCTGCTTAATCCCACTGTAACAGGACATGTTAGTCAAGGAAAATTGCTGTACAAAAGCAAGTGTAATCACTTCAAGATCAGAATGAGTTTTGTTCAGAGGTTACTTGGGTGTTTGTTTTTCCAAAAACTGTCTGTGAAAGATAGGCAGGCACTGAATTCAAGGGAAAAATTAGGTGCCCTGATACACTAATTTGTTTGACATCTATTCTTGAAGCCACTCAGCATTTGCAGGTTTGCCCGGAGTTTGTCTGAAGCTATGTGCTTCTGTGACTGCCTATCAAGCGCCTGCTTCTTCCAAGCAGTTTCACAAGCCCCTGAAGGGAGTGTTGAAAAGTTGAGATCGATGTGGTTCTTGCTCTGTAATCAATTAAGAGTAATCGACAACTTAAAATACAAATGCCATAATTTGCTGGTTAGAATCTTCACAGAATGAGAAGAATCAGGGTTAGTAATCTTCAGATAAATTTGGTGATTGTGCAAGTAACAAATGAAAATCTCTGGAGTCTCTCTGCTGCTATTCAAGTGACCCAACAATGTATGAATGCGTCCCCTGACTCTTTTCCTTCTACGTGCTAACCCTTTAAAAAAGAGGGCAGATACAGTGGGAGAGGAGAGAAGGATTACTTTCATTCTCCTGGCCATTCAGTTGTTTATTGTTCCTTGTAATAAATGGTTTATACTTATTGCTCTGTGAAGTGGGGTGAAAATTTAGGCAGTGAAAATTCTAGCATATGTTCCTAGTAAGAGATTGAAAGAATAAACAGCACTTGTGGAAAAAAAAAAAAAAAAAGAAAAAGAAAAAAAAAGTAGATGTGCTTCTAGATTGTGGAATAGAATGAAACCAGAGTTCTTTAATCTTATCATGATTCTGTTGACCTCTGTACAAGTTGTAGTGATGTGAAGCCTTGTCCATTAGGTACATGAAGGCTAAGAGCATGAAATTAGTTCACAGAGCACTGAAGAGCAAGCTCTTTCTGTCTATCTAGTTTGGCCAGCTGTTGCAGTTAACAGTGACTTTGGAGGCTGCTGTCTCTCCATAGAGCTGTGTAAGTTCTAGGTGGTTTTATTTAAAAGGAAATGCTGAAGTGATTCACACTTCACTAATACCCCCAAAAACCAGGGGAGGACTGAATGGGGAAGATGCATGCTGTTTTTTGCTATCTATCTGATTGTTCTGCAGCAAAGTTCGCAACAGTAGTGGCTGCAGTTATCACAAGGCAAGCAGAATTTAGTTCAGATAGACCTTAAAGAAGTAGCAGACTATCATTTCAAAAAATGGGGCGATATTAGGTCAGAGAAGTTATTTAAGGCTTTCCCCACGCCATTTATGCAGCATCTAAAGTGGCAGTTAAACACATGAAGGCAGTAGAGAGGTTAATTGAAAAATACATGGAAAAGCATAATGATCTGATTAGTAAAAAAGCTATGTAGTTCTGAAGTGTGTTGGCAAGTAGAAACCTGGCTTTGGAATCATCTTCACCTGATCAGGTCACTTCTAACTGTTATTTCATGTAGTTATATTTAATCTAGTCTTTGTAGTGCAATAGGCACATTGAAAATATTCACAGCTGTTATTTCCTTCTGCAACTTCTAAAATCTAATGTAACCATGTCATAGAACCATTCCTGTATTTTACTTTACATGAAAACAGTTTCACAAACAACATATTCAAAGCACATGATAAAAACAAGGGTTTTTTTAAACTTAGACTGTATTTCATTTATTTGCTAGAGTGGGTGCTTGAGGAGGGGTCACAGGAAGTTTTAAATCACTATGTTACGGGGAATAAAATTGCACTGGCAAATTGGAACTGGAAAAGTTTTAGAACTGTGTTCACCCATCAGTAGGCTGTACAGAAATAGTGTTTCTATTTACAGGATCTTTCAGGCATCTATCTGATCTGCAGAGAAATTACTACACTACTCATTTAATATTGTCATGACTCACCAGTACTGTTATAGTTGTGTATTTGCAACACTGATGAATTTTTAGGTGATGATATAATGAAGATAGTACTTCCCACTTTTTAGATTTGTGGACAATGCCTTTATACATATGCACTTTAGTTTTTACAAGACTTAGTAGAATAGATGGTGCTTGAGGTACAGTCTGGTAGTCCTGTAATAAGAAGAAGTGTTTCTTGTTTTTTTAACAACTAGCTGTTTAAGAAGTATTCCTATAATAATGCATGTTTGGGGGGAGTGGGGTGGGGTGGTTGTTGCATGGATTCAGACTTAGCCTTATGATGTGTACGTGAGTGAGTCCCTATTCAGGAGATTGTATCACAGTTATGTTATTTGCTGTAGATTTTATTGAGCACTGGCAGTTGTGCAGAGCTGTGCTGCTGTCCTCTGAAGTTATGCTGCTGTAATTGATGACTCAAATCTAAATTGCTGCTCATTTTCCTGATTTAAGATACTAGATGCTAGTTTGCTCTTGTAATACCTAGTCATTGGAAAGAAATGGAAAACCTTCAGGTCAGCCTTCAATTTCTAGGTGAATGATCCTTAGATGAGGAAACAATGAAATTATTAGACAGTGAAATATGCAAATGGGCTTACTGGATTTACAGTATGTAAGAAGAGCATGTGTCTCTCTGAAGGGAAATGGGGTACTGGAGTCCGTGGCAGTGTAGGTCTGACGCAGAAAACAATGAAAGAACCTCTAAGGTTTAGGCTAAAACTTGTGGTATGGAGGTGGTGCTTTAAGTAGGCAGCATGACAAACTTAGGACAGTCCTGCAAGCTCCCATATTTAATATTATAAATCTATATCCTATTCTTCTCATTCTGTATATGCAAATCTTCACTGTCTCTTTATCTTAATAGTATCTGCCATATCTCTGAACCAGAGAGGCGATGGTTTTCATTTTGCTTCAGTTTGAAAATAATTGGAGGACGTAATCACGTTTATGAAAGATAGACTCATTTTTGCATGCTAGTTAACTATAGGGAAATGGCAGACTTTGACTGTGTTGACAGATGGTGGCCATTTTGCACAGGGAACAACCTGAGAGCTGACACCTTTTTTGCATGACTAGCAGAAAAGCATATTCAAGTAAATGTAGTTATGATTAAAAAACATCATATAGGCTTCTTATAAACATGATTATATAGAGTTCTCTGTTAAATCTTAGCTCCAACTAAGGTGTGGTCTGTGTTCTCGTTAGAAATGTGGGAACTAAACTGCTCCTGCAGTTTGGTAGGGTCTGTAGCAATGTCAGGGGTATGGTTTCTTGACATCATCTCTGTCTGTTCCTATGCCTCCATAGAGGAATCCCTGGATATGGAGATAGAGAATACTGGAAGACAGCAGGCATTTGTGTGAGTATTTGGAAGCAGATAATGACTTCTTTCTGCAGTGGAATAAGCCAGTATCTGAGGGGGGACAGGCTGGATATCCTAACCTGAAGCCTCCCTCTTCCTTACGTCCTCCTTATTCTCCTCTGTTTTCTTGTTCATTCTCCCACCTCACTCTAATAGTCTTGCATTTCCTTTGCAGTGATGTCCCTCCAACTTGTGCAGTAGTTATCCTATGTGTATGTGCATGAATATAAGAGTGGCATATTTATAAGAGATTGTGTGTACATAGGAAAGTAAGTGCCTGCGGCAATGGTAGTGTGTTTTTGTAAGTACCTGTACGTACATACGTACATATTTCAGAAATAACCGAGAATTACAAGTGGATAATACTCATTCAGACTAAAAACCTGTACTGAAATATCTGCAACATCTCTTTTTATTTTAAATATTGCCTGCCAAATGATAATTGCTTCGTAGTCTGTATTATTTATCACTGCCTGAAAACCTGGTATAATCTACAGAGTCATTGTAATGAAGAAAAGAAGGTTAACACAAACTATGTTGGCTCTTACTGTAAAAGAAGTAAGTAGATATCTGAGTTAATTCCTGACATAATTCAGCTGTAGCTAGTGTAGCTATACTAAATACGAATTTTTGTCCCCTTTGATATTATGATCCTGGTTTTACTAGTCACTAATGGAAGATTAAGTATAACTTGATTTTTGTTCATGATGTACATGAAAATCTGTCCTTTGTATTGGACCTGGGAAAATTGTAACTATACAGCAGTGCACAGCAATGCAATGATGTTTCTGTTGCTAAATTTAATTTTCCTTTTCACCATGGTTTTCCTGTTTAATGCTTTGATGTGAGAAGGATACTCCCTGGAACAGTAGGACAAAGTATTCTGAGGCCCTCCTTGGTTTTAATCTTTGAAAATCCTCTAGCAAACTAAAGTTATAATTGTACATTACATTTTAATACAGAATTTATGTGTTTATGGTAGTAATATAGTATAATTGTGTCACATCTAGTTGATACTGTCTAGTTGACAGTATAACATCGAATTGAGTGACAAAACTGCCAGTGCTTTATATTCTTACTGGTATTTTTTGCTTGTTTGCTTTTTTGGTAGCGAGATATTGTGGGCCAAAAAAGAATCAGTCTTAATTTGTGGAATTTTACTTAGTTTAGTTTATTGCCAATTATCGTTAGCTTTTAAATATTGACTCTGATATTGAGAAGTAAACACAAACATTCTAAAAAAACACATAGAGAAATGTGCCTGGGCTTCCTTCCAGCCACGTCTGCTCCCCCCTCGCTGGTCTCCAGTCCCCTCACTCCACACTGCTGTCAGTCCCTTGGGTGACGTGATGGGGTGTGGGAGACTGAGGCTGGTGTGGAGTCACTACTTTGCCTTTGCTGTTCCTCGCCTTCTACTCAGAGGCTTGGACGTGGGATCCTCTACTGGCTGCAGTCCCCTCAGAGCTGTCTCTCTTCCCGTGTCTCCTGTCTGCTCCTGCATGGGCATCTCTTTGCTCCAGCCCCAGCTGGGTGTCTCTTGCTGGGTGTCTCTTTGCCCTGCCCCAGCTCAGAAACCTCTTTTCTCCAGCCATGCTCAGGTGCCTCTTTGCTCCTGCCCTGTTCAAGTGTCTCCTTTTTCTTCAATGTCTCTCTTTCCCATAGTCTTTCCCATAGTGCCACTAAGTCTGTATAAACATCTGGCAAGTATTCATATTTTCTGTGTTCTTTTGAGAAAGAGTAATAATGGAACCCATTTTGAATCAGTCCTTGTCTTAGCCTCTTTAACTGCCCAGTCTTTGCATTTTTCCCCTTATTCTTTGTAAAAACTTGTCTGTTTGTCTCTCTGCCTTTCTATGTTCCCTTTTTTGTTATTCAGTAGAACTTGATACATACCAAACATAAAAGAATTGTTTTAAAAATAGTTAAATGTTTTTCCTCCTGTCAGAAGATGTAAATGTACTCAATCTTTTGAATGTAGAGATTGCGCCTTCCTTTCATCTGAAATCCCAGTGAAGCAAAGGAATGTTTTCATTTTGTCTTCTTCACTCAATCACCTAATTTGAGGTTTGTCAGAGTATGTTGGTACTGAAACCGCTAAGAAGTAACATTAGTAATTGAACTATGCTGCGTCTCTTGACTGTGCTTCTGCCGTCTAACTTCATTCTCTGTTGTTGCTACCCAGTTTACTGTGTCTTCCACTCTTTTATATCCATTTCCTCTTATCTCTTTTGTCCATTTCACTTTCTTCCATTATTGTCATTCTTTGCATTGACTCCTCCCTTGCTTCCTTAGGAGCCTAGTTTTGCCATGTGATCCTCTCTGTCTCCAGTGGACTATTAGCTGCTTTTCTCATCTCAGCAAGTTGAGAAATTTGGTGCTTCCAGGAAGTGTGGCAGCCTTCTGGTGGTGCCAATTCAGAGGGACCTGTTGGGACTGGCAAAGTGAACAGAGCTTGTATCATCACCTCCATTTCCCTTAAAGAAGTGGGAACTGGAACTTGCGATAGCTTGCTTTCCCAGAACTTCCTAGAGATGTCATTACAGCCTTCTGGTTGGATTCATAAGAAATTTCTAAGCAACCTTCGTATGTACAGCTCGTGACTTGCTGTTTGGACAGATGGGTCCTGAATAACTTCCTTTGTCTTTCAATAGATCCGGTTTTATACCAAACCTTTTTCCTAATGCCATCTTCTGTATATTTTGACACTGTATCTTTATGGATGTACATTTGAAATGTAAATTAAACTGATCTTGAAAACATACTCATCGATCAGTAAAACATTTTAAAATGCATATGTTAAAACTAAAGTAATGCTAGACATGTTTAAAATATGGCTAAACTGACTTCAGTGTGTGGACTCTGGAACCTAAGTCGTTGCTTTTTCTCCAAAAAAATGCAGCAGTTATACTCACTTTCCCTTTTTAGGTAGCTATTGTTTTCTTCACTTTACCACCTGAATGCTGAAGTTACTCTTTCCTACTGAGTGATTTTTTAAAGTACATTTACTAAAATCTGTATTTATGTGCTCCTTTAAGTCCATTCACGTATTAATTTAGTTGTCCTTTGAGCAATTTGACTAAATTTCATACTTGAGGGGTTTCCAGTGAATATGCTTTTGTACGAAATTAGAGTCTTGTATTTTTTATTATATAATCCCTTATATCTGGATATCCCATCCTACTGCAGATGGAGTTGAAATTTTGTCTGTTACAAAAATTAATCACAGGATAGGCTACTTGCCGCTGACCTGTGGCTGATTGATGTGAAACCCCAAATAAGAGGCAGAGGGAGTGATGACTTCTCAGTCCATACTGCACTGGATGATTCCAGTGTGAAACAGTATATTAATTTACATCTGTCCTTACCAACTTGTAGTGAGCTGTAAAAACACCATGTTGCTACTTAATTGATCTGGGAGCTCAGTATTAGCCTCATGTTTCCCAATATTTTCTTCACAGCTCCCGAAGAGAATTATGCCTGTGAAGGAGGTGTTTAATCCTACCATCAGCCTTGCATCATCCTGTATCTAAGCATCTGTTTTATACTTTAATGCGTTCATTTTATCCTTTACTGTCTTCTTTCCTTTTATGTATTTGTAGAAAGCCTTATTATTCTTCACTATATTGCTTCCTGTCCCCTCTGATACTCTGCTTTTCTCCTGTGTAATTTTCTTTTTTTACTCAGTCTAGCTCCCAACATGTATTTTTCCTTTAAATCATTTCTTCTTGATGGTTTTAGTTGCATCTATACTGCATTTTTCGTCAATATTTCTTCTGCTGCCTCTTTACTTTTGCCATTTAGTCATCTTGGGATTTTTGTCTCCTTAAAAAGG
>VXBO01007984.1:19264-31279 GCA_013400135.1 Rhinoptilus africanus
GAATGAAAGATACATATTAGAAAGCCAGCTCTTTCCCTCCCAGTTGCCCAGGTCAGAAGAGCTTGCTTCTGGAAGCATAGAAATTCAGCCATCCTGATCAGGAGGCTTTTTTACTACATTAAGAAACTTGGAGACAGGTTTCATGCTACAGAAACACCTTCGCCAGTAGGTAGCTGAAAGTATTACATGCCTTCTCATTCTGTTTATAAATCCCTAAGTACCTCATGAAACTGTTATTTTCAGATGCAAGGAAGTTATTCTCAGAATCATAGACTGGTTGACGTTGGAAGGGACCTCTGGATATCATCCTCTACAACCCCCTGCTCAAGCAGAGCCACCTAGAGCAGATTGCCCAAGACCATGCTGACAACTATTCTTGAAATTGCCATTGCATTTGCTAAATGGCGAGAAATCTCCCATTCTAGAGTAATTTTATTCAGATAATCTTTGTCATTATCATTAGCATATCAGTAAGCATATGGTTCTGTGAAAGAAAAATCCACATATTACACAAGATTTAATCCAGCTCTGCATCACATGAATTAAGTTATGTTAGGAGGGCAAAAATAACCATTTGGAATGAAGAAGCTTAATTTTCCAGCTACCTTAGAATTCTTACAACTCTCTGTAGTAATGAGGCTTCAGCCCTTTATAATAGTGCAACTCTCTGTCGTGGTATTTCATGTCAATATAGCCTCACAGCTGATGGATATCTTGCAGTAGCAAGTTGTTTTCAAACTAAGGATGTCTCTTAATGATATGGGAGTTGCTCTGGTTCAACAAGTTTCACAGCATTGCCTTTCAAATCCATTACTACTTTCTGTCTCTCTGTCAAAATCTATTTTCTACTTGCCATCACTTCACCAAGACTGCTTTCTGAGCAAGGCTGCTATCAATGCAAGAATCTTTTTTTTTTTGTAACTATGATGATAAAAAGTTTCCTTAAAAGTTTGAATTTTAAAATTTTTTAAAATTTTTTACATTTTAATATTTACATTTTTTTGTTTCAGTTTTTCTTCTTATGCATGAAGAAATTGTTCCACATCGGTCTTGTGCAAAACCTTTGTCCTGTAGCATAGTCTGGCTTTGTAGAAGGTATTCAAGATGCTTTTCTTACTGGTTTGTCTATACTTAAAAGTTTATTTGGTTTAGTGAAGTGTGAAATAGGATTAGTCATCTATTTTACATAAACTAATGACATTTGGTACTATAGAACTGAGTGTTCCTGATTGACTTCCCCATTCCTGGAGCAAGTATCTTCATAGAAAGAACTGAATCATTCAAGAACAGTTTTTTCTGCAATTGCTGTCCTTGAATTTTTATTCCCAAATAGCTGAATGTGTAGACAAGCTCTCAGTTAAAACGTCGGTCTTTGTGCTGTTATCCATTCTCCTAAAGCGTTTATGTGTCTGGGGGTCATAACTTATATGGGCTAGATAGCTGAGCTGGTGAAGTACATAAGACATCTGTTAAATCAGATGGAAAGAAAATAAAACTATTCTCAATGGCAGCGGCCTGGGCAAAAAGGTCCACTGCTCTGTAAAGGAGACACCTGCTCTTTAAAAGAGTGCTTTATCAAGCACTACAGCATAGAGTTCTTGTTCAGTGCTGATGGATTCTTTATAGAAATACACTGCATATGTTGAAAAAGTGTATTCCTTTTATTTCTTTTTCCTGAGGAAGGGGGAGTGCCCCTTTTTCTTCTTATAGCATCTTTAAAAACAAAGCAGACATGATTCTCCATTTCTGTTAATGGCTGAGGGTTACTTCACATCCATCACAAGACACAGAGATGTGACTGAGCAACAAATAATTCCTTCTTATCTCTGAACTTCATTGGAGGTAATATAACCTGGCTTGGAATCTGAATGTGAACTGATATGTGCAGTTTTTTTCTTGGAATACACCAACAATAAGTAATGGAATATGGTAAAATTCCATAAAGTCAGTGTAAAAATCCTCCTTCTGTTGTCCAGAGGATGCATTTCATAAGGTTTTGTGTATGCTGCAAAGTGTAACCTTTTTCTAGGTTTTTGAGAAGAGGAAAAGTTGAGCCTTAGTTGGTGAAATGTATTTTGTTTCAATATTTTAAAGTTACAAATTAATTTGATTATGTTATCCTCCGGTTTCTCAAAGGAACAGGTAGTAGCCAATGTCAATCAGACTGGCTCCACTGAAATCAGAAGAGCTGCATTCATTTACAAAATCTAAGAAACTGTCTAAAATATGTCTTGAATTTATTCTTGTTTAATGTTTGATCCTGCTTTGTAGAAAGGCTTACAACCTTATATTCTGGCTTGGACTCTGGTTCAAGCTGTTGTGTGGTTCTGCTGTTTGTAAAACTAACAGAATTTATTTAGGTGTGAAAAGCAACATACCAATTTGAACTGCATAGAATTTAGAATCTGTTATCTTAGGAAGCATCAGTTCAGAAAATTTCATTCCCCATCTCTGGAGATGTGTGTTTCTGTCCTTGTAGTTCTCACAGCATTGGCTTTTTTTAAATGGATATTTGTCCCTTCATTCAAGAAAAATTCAGATTTTTTATTAAATACAAGTAAAAGTACTTTAAAAATGCAATTTAAAATACTTTTATGTTAACTGCTATCTTCTGTATTTTGATCTGTGTGTATATTAAGCAAATACACTGGAAAGAAGGACACAGAGAAGCTATGCCAGATGAAGACCAGTATCTGCCTTTTGAGATTACTTGGTTAAAAAAACCTCTGGATACCAAAGATGAGACCTTCAATAAGATTTTGGCTAAATTCAGGGAGCAATACTTCTTGAAATTGGTCAAGTTTTACAATGGGGACAGCAGCAGCAAAGCAGCTCAAGAGTCCCATCCGCTTATTTGCAAACGGCTGTTATGGCTTTAATGTATATATGGGCACAGTTTGATGTGAATTTTTCAGACAGTCTTGTACCCAAGAGCCAGTTGTGCTTCAATTTCACTAATGAAATCTTTGCTTAATAATTTCTATTTGAAACATTCATAATTTTAACGTGTTGATTGGTTTGGTTGTGTGATTGCTTTGTGGGAAAGGAGAAGGTTTTACAATTATGTTTGTGTTTGGATTTAATTTGTATGGTAAGTTAAGTATGAGATTTATGGAGTGCAATGTGCAGAATGTTTTATTTACTCTTACAAAGACTGTGAGTGCACACAACATCTGAATTTGATCTTTGCAAAATAAGTTCAGAAAATACGGCATAATTTGATGCTAATTGTCTCCCTTAATTGCACCTTCCATCTGCTTATTTGCTAGTTCTATACTTAAGTCATTACAGTATTTATTACTTGATTTCTGATTGTATTTCACTTTCCAGTGATGTACTTACTATATGTAATATCTCTGTTTTGTTTTAATTATGGATTATCGGTGTCCTATTCTTGTGAAAACTTACACATTTTAATTTTGTTGAGTTGTAGTGTGCCAAAAAGGACATACTTTGTTCTGTGTGTGAGAATACATAGGAAAGATGAAATAATTTAGCATTTCCATGTGGACAAGATATGGCCTGTTCCCTAAGGCTGTTGGTATTTTTTTTCCTGCAGTGCCACAGTGGCACTTCAGAGCTAGAAGTCGTAAGATGCTGTAGCAGACAGGATCTGTCTTTTCATAAATAGTGCTTTTCACCATCCATTGTAATAAAAGAAAGATGTGATGTCTCAGCCATATCAGATACATGCTTTATTTCAAAGAATTACAGCTCTGGACAGATGTCTTCTGCCTCTGGCTCTGTATGCAAAAGAGGTTACTTGTTATTCCCCCACCATGTTGCTGGTGGAAAAATTTGTATCAATGCTGTCACATTTAGTTCAAGCTAAATTATCCAGGTTTAAGTTAATTTGGCTGTTGGTGGTGGAGGGGGGTTGCTTTTATTTGTCTGATGTGAATGAAAAATGGCTTTAGCAGCTATTTAGGGAGCAGGGTAACCTCCCTTATGGAGCTGGTGATACAGCTCCAGAAGAGGACAACAGTGTATCACCTAAGATTACTTTATTTCCTGCTACACATGAGGAAATCTAATGGAAACTGGAAAATTGTATCTAAATTCTGTGATTAAATAAGACATGTCTGAAAACCTTTCATTTAACTAGATATGATAATTAGAGAGGAAGTGGTGTTTTACATAGGACCCTTCTATTCTCAATTACCTTAGACAGAAAGTTTTAGCACTCATCACTGAAGACCAAATGATACTTCCTTTTCTTGCTTTAGTGGGTGGAAGAGGGAGGGAGGAAGGGAGGAGGGAAAACACTGGAGTTTGTACATGAAATTTTGGATATTGGTGTCGTATCTTCATTTATGGGAATTTTTTAAATGTAAAGTGGAACATGTCTCAGGTCACACAGGACCTAGCTGAGATGGCGTAATGAAAAGGCCAAGTGAAATTGTGGTGGAAACCTTAAGGAAACTTTAGATTGTCCACTTAGAACAGGGGATAACTTAGATTTAGTTACTTGGGAAAAGAAAAAAAACCAAACACAACAGCATACCTATTGAGCCTATCTAGTATAGCAAATTTCACACTAATTTTTCCGTGTTTTCGTGTAATTTTTGGAAAGCTTACAGGTCACTAAGAATGCCAGAGAACTGTGTTGCAAGTGAAATTTGAGTGGTTACCATATGGATAGGATTAATGGTAGCGGAGGGATGGCTTCAGCACCTGGTGGCAACCTACTGCAGAAACCGCTTTGCTACAGGTCTTGAAGCCCCCACTGGCTGCTGTGGAGTAAAGCAGTATTTCACGACTAGCCTATGGAGTGGAAGGTGTACTTCTCTTCCAGAAGAAATTGCAGCATATGAATTAGAGGACTTCAACCTAAAGAGACTGGCTTTGCAATCTTAATATGCCCAGTGTTCATGACTATGTGAGGTTTGGCTGGAGTTGCCAAACTGAAAAGCTACGTGAGAGTGCAGCTTAGCTCTTTTGTAATAACCTGGTCAGCTATGGCACTGTGAATGTTTTCACTTATAAATGCAACCTGTAAGAGTTTATCTATGAGTTATGCCTGCTTTCCAGATGAGCAGAGTAATTGGTGAACCTACTAGTATGGAAAAATGTGGAATGAGAGAAGGCCGTGTATTCTTGAGGTGAAGAAGGCACAACACTGGAAAACATGTTTATACATGGAAAATATAGACAGAAGGCTTAGAAAGATTTAATTACAATCCATAGAAGATACATAATGCATGTAGAAAATTTCATAAGTGTAATAAAATGGGTTGTTTGCTAATTCTGAAAATATTTATCCCATGCCTATAATATATGTAATGTAATATATCTGTTGGACAAGTTTGCCTTTCAGATAGTATTTACAATTCAAAAAGACTTGAGTGTATTTGAGGAAAGAACTCAGCCCCAAATATTATTCTTTTTCAATTTCATAAACCTCTTTTAATCTGGTGACTCAGGTGAGGAGAATGAATGGGTAATTACACTTTGGGGTGTTGCTTTTAGAACAGCTCTACTTCTGCCTGTTGCATTGTTCAACCATTTTATACATAATATCATTTTTCATAAACTTATCAACAGTAGCTAGTGATATGTTTCACACTTCTTATTACTTAGCAGAAAATTATTTTAAATAGCCTCTTCATTTGTTCAGTGGCATACACTTTCTTGATGTGTTTTACTCCTTGTATCTCAGTTTCCTAGCTACAAAACAGGGTGGGTAAGGCTTTTTCTTCCCCCTGCTTCCTGTGCCTCATCTGTCTGTACAGGTTGCCCTTGGCAAGAAGAGTTCCTTTTGTTCTTTGACCAAAACCTAGAAGCATCAGGGTTTCTTCCTTGAGATTTCCAAGCACCTGCCACTTCCTCTGAAAGCATACACTATCTCCCAGTTCTTACTTGGTGGAGAGCTTTCTCTATCACCTATGCTTTAGCTTCACCTTTAGCATTGAAAAAAATGTTTTTCTCCCTCATAGTTTCCCTCCACCTTTCTGTGTTCAACTGGTAACACAGGTTTATCCCAAACTAAATCAAGCATAAGGTGCATGGTTTTTTGGTCAGTGTTAGTAAACTAATAGGCTGGTCTTTCATATACCTTTCATAAAGGTACCTTTTATAACCTTCAGAAAGCATCTTTCATATGCTTTCTGTCACTTGTGCGTGGGGCTTGGGACCTTCAATTGGAGATGGCAGGTAAATTATTCTTAGGAGAATGTAAGCCTAAGACCACAAAAAAAGTTAAAATGTAAAAAGTCTTCTGGCGGATAGCCTGTTTGACATGAAGTTCATGAAAGGTGAGAACAAAGCACATTAATTAGTGGCTAATAAGTAAACCACTGCCTTGATAGATAGGAACTCTGAGACTGCATCAAACTACCCTCACAAAATTTCATACAAAGAGTCTAATTTACAGGCTGTACACAGCAATAAAGTATTTCTGCAATTACTGTTCAGAAAAGTTCCCTTTTCTTTGCTGCAGTCACTGAGAGTAGTAATTCATAATCTTTTAGGAAGACTTGTTTTTGTTTTGTTTATTCACAGCAAAATTTTTGCTCTTTGATGGCATGATATGTGTGGTCCTTTTCTGTGGTCAGCAATTAAGAGATGGTCTCAACTAAGCAAAAAGAGCAAAAAGAGCAAAAAGGCTTTGTGACATAGGGAACGCGTGCCTGAAATGTTCCCATGTGATCCATGGGCTTGGTTACACTCTGATCGGGTGAAAAAAACCATGGCTTTTGTTAGAATGGCAGGCAGGCAGCAGAAGCAAAGTTTAACCCAAATCCTTTTGTAGATATTGGAAAGTCATAAGCCTTGAGATGACACTGGCACATTCAACATGCTGTGTGATCTGGGACTCTGTTGCTTGTATCGCTGTGTGAATGTGTGTACAGTGTAAACATTTTATGAAGTGCAGTTTCTGATCCATCGGTCTGTCTGGGCAAGAATGTCCCTTGATACTAAAAAGAGCAGCAATCAGGACAGAATTGGTCAATGCGGCATGTCTAATGGTGGGAAGATATTTGAAGGACTCACTATAGACACAATAGGCTCTCTAAATAGCCTCTTTGCACCCGGAGTCTTATTGCAAACAGGTTCATTAAGGAGAGACATTCTGACACACAGCATCACAGTAATGAAAGTAGCTCTGTTTTTCTAATATTGTGTCTTGCCACTTCAGTTATGCTGCTGGTACAAGATTTCCCTTGTGTTGTTGTATATTTCTCTAGAAAAAGAATCAGTCTTCATAGAATATACAATTATTTTGTACAGGAATATATAACTCATACCTAAGAATCTGTCCTTCCTGTTTATGTGCACTAGTGCAAAAATAATTGGCAATCAGATCTTCAAAACCAAAAATGCTTTCACCTTTGATTTGAAAGGCTTATATATGTTAAAGTGGTTATAACACAAAATAATATTTATACAGTTGTAATATAATTTCATGAATATACAAAGTCAGATAAAATGTTGTTCATGACCAAATATAAAATGAATATTAGTAAATTTTTTCCCATGAGGCACCTTGGTTTGTTTTGCTTCTTTTCTCTTCTTTAGGCACTGAAGTATAAGTTCATAGAGAGGAAAATCAAAAGGTTATAGTTTATCCTACTTTACATATAACTGGTGTGTGACTTAAGCTTTTGGATTGGCTTAATGTATACTTTGAACATTATGACCATGGGGGGAAAAAAGGTAATATTGGTTTAAAAGTGGATATGGAAAATTTAATGTGCTCAAGTGGGAACAATGGCATATTAAAAAAAAAAAAATTCATGACACAGATCTAATAATTCACTTGCCCCTGTAGGAATGGGGTATCGGCTCTGATGCCGCTTGGTAGTTTATTTTTATATACGCCCCTGGTCCCTGCTGTATATCCTTCGTATGGGTTCCAGAGAAAAGAAAGAAAATAACCTGTAGGGAAATCAGCTTAGAAACCTTTCATTAAATACATTGTGTTTCATATCATGTCGTTCACAAAATCTCCAAGAAAGATAGAAAGTGTTATCAGACTGCATGCGTAAAATACTATATTTGAATACTATAATTTGCTGTAAGATTAAGGACCAAGGGTATAGACACATTCGTTATTTCATTATTCACTTATGCTTGATGGATAATGCTTCAGGGGTTCTTCTCATTTTTTCTTGCCTAGCACAGATATGCAGTTTTAACTTTTTATTTAATGCTGCAGAAAACATTCCTGTTCCCCTAAGCTTTACTGTCCTGCTTGTTTGCTTTTTAGTGGTGTGATTATTATTCTTTTGGAGGGGTTTTATATTGCTTTTAAGTTTAGTTGTTGTTTTCTTTTCACAGGTATATACACTAGTTTACAAGTAGCTAAACTGTACCGATTATAAGAGAAATTTAAAATTACTGTTTGGCAGAAATTGAGAAATGGTCCATTTGTGATTGCAAATAATTATTTGTTTTATCTCAAGGTAAGAAAATTGTAATTATTTTTGTTGATCTGTATTAAAAAACAGGGTTCACAGAGAACATATTATGGGGGCTTCAAAAAACCTGTCAGTGTTTTTTGACTGCTCATGAAGCATAGCTTGATCAAGCCAAATTTGGCGTGTAACTGCCTTCTGCACATAGAAAAAGTTCATTAAATAACAAAAAGCAAACCTAGTTTGCTGAATACATTATGGATTCTTTTTATGAAATCCTACATGTTAAATTGTACATTTTCTTATATGGAGTTAATGGATGTGAAGATTCAGCTGCATTTGCAGAAGTGTTAATACTTGCACAAGTATTGGTTTAGTTTTTGGAGGCACTAAAAATGGCTTGGTGTAGTGGTGTTACTGACAATGAGCCTCTTATTCTTCTCCCTGTTTTTATTCCCTTTTTTCCCTATCTGCATAAATATAAGTAGCTTTCTCTTTCTTCTTATTTTGCCTATTTCAGTATTCTTTAGTGGTTCTCATACATAGGAAGTGGCACAAACTACAGTGTTTGCTATTCCAAAGATCGCAAGTTCAAACTTCACGTAATTTATAGCAGAACATTAGTGGCTGCTCTGCCTGTTAGCTCCTCCCTGGGCTGGGTGGTATTGTCTACTTTGTAAGTTAGGATTCTGTAACAGTACAACGTTATTTGGGTTTCTTTGCGCTTTCTTTATGGTCTTGTGTTACAGGAAAGAAAAAAATAGGATGCACCTACTACGGGAGATGTTTTGTATCCTCTCAGCTGTCCTGGGCCAGAACATTGGTGTCTCTTGAAGAACAACTGTGATAGATGAAAATGGAAGTAGTCCTCTCATGCCCTCAGAGCTTGTTTCCCAGTAGTAGTAGTACCACCATTGAATTCTGTTTCAGCATGTGTTTGCCATTGTCCTAGTTACCAAGTCATTCTCATGACTCCTCTCTCTAGCCATCTGTAGTCTTACATCATTGCAATGGAAACTGAATGCCATCAAAATTACTGCTTGTGTACAAACACATTTGTAGTGCTAATTGGAAGGGCATAGGTGCTTTTTTCCTCTTTCTTTTTTGGTTTTCCTAACAGAACTGTGTCGTTTTCATTCGTCTTTTATTGTTTGAAGAAGCTATGGTCTCCAAGAAGTCAGCCTTGCTTATTGTAGTTAGTGTAGTGAGGGTCGGGGAAGCCTGCTGTCTTTTAGTACCATGTTTGTGACCCAGCCATCAATGGTCCTCTGTTGAGGATGCACACACTTTTTCCTCCAGATGTTGACTGTCTAAAGTAGTGGGTGCTCTCTGAAGCAAGTTGGGGAATTCTGAAGCAGATGCTTAGAGAGCCTGAGCCTTAACATTAAAATTAGTGCAATATTCCTTTGAGAAAATGTGGGGAGAGCACTATGTTGAGGTACCATCAACAGCTTGTGCTATTAAACTGACAAGTGCTGTATTGTGAGCTACACTTATTTTTTTTTAAAACAAGATGTGTTCCTGACCCAAAATTATGTGATTCAAATCTACAAGTCATTTATGTAGTGGGATTAGCAGATGTACATAGAAAAAGATGTCTTTAGCAACTTGTGTGGGTGTTCAGAGGCAGCGGGATGAGACTGAACCAGAATCACAAAATCACAGAGTGGCTGAGGTTTACAGGGACCTCTGGAAGTCATCTCGCCCAATCCTCCTCCTCAGGCAGGGTCACCGAGAACGAGAATCCATCATCTCATGCTCACTGCAGCCAAGGCTGCCTTCGGCCTTCACATCCACGGTGAGCCTTTCCTTGTTTGTGACTGTGGGGTCCAGCAGACCACCTTTCCTGATTGCCTCCTCTATCGCTTGGGTCAGGAAGTTGCCCTCAGTGCTCTCTGGGAACCTCCTGAACTGCTTATGTGCTGCTGTTTTGTTTCTCCAGCAGTTATCTGGGAGATTAGTCTTGCATGAGGACCAGGGCTTATGAATGTGAAGCTCCTTCCAGCTGTTTGTAGAAGTCCTTGTCCATTTGTTCTTCCTGGTCAGGCAGCCTGTAATAGACACCCACTGTGATGTCACCTACAGTGGTATGCTCCGATCACCTGGCGAGCACCTTTCAGGGAGGGCTGGTAGCCTGGCAGATAGTTAAAGCATGCTCCTTTCCTTTGCAGCATGCTGGCAGTCTTTTGAAGAGTTAACTTATGCCAGTCTTCTGTCACGCAGTTGTTGCTTTCAGACAAGTCACTGGAAGGCAGAGGGTTGTTTTCACCCGAGATGGCAACCATGATATTTTAATTTGTTTATAGCTGTCATTTTAAACTGTTTTTTTCAATATACGGGAAAGGCAGCTGTGCAGGCTTTAAATCCTTCTATAAAATTCACCTCTGCTGTGCTTACTAAGTGGTATTGACAACTGATAATGACAGGGAAGCTGGCAAGTAATAAGTAGTGACGATTTTGCAGATAGCTTTTTTTTTGCTTATTTTTGCAGGTAGCTTTTTTCCCTTTCCTCTCATTACTCCCTTCCTCCTCCTCTGTCTTCCCTCCCCTTCTGTCCTCTTTCCTTTCTTCCTTCCCTTCCCTCCATTCCTCCTCCTCTTTCACCCTTCCCTCCTCTCCTTCTTCTTTTTCCCCCTCCTCTCACTTCCTCATCTCCTCTTCACAGAATTACAAAATTACAGACTGACTGAGGTTAGCAGGGACCCCTGGAGGTCGTCTGGTCCAAGCGCCCCCTGGTCAAGCAGGGTCATCTAGAGCCAGTACAGACAGCTTCTGAATATCTTCAGGGATGGAGACTCTGAACATCCCTGGGCAATCTGTGCCAGTGCTCTGTCACCCTCACGGGGGAAAGTATTGATGTTCAGAAGGAACCTCCTGTGTTTCAGTTTATGCCCATTGTCTCTTGTCCTATCACTGGGCACCAATGAGAAGAGTCTAGCTCCATCTTCTTTGCACCTTCCCATCAGATAGCCATACACATTGATGAGATCTCTCCTGAGCGTTCTCTACTCCAGGTGCAACAGTCCCAGTTCTTTCACCCTTTCCTCATAGGAGAGATGCTCCAGTCCCTTAATCACAAGTGAAGGATCATTATAAATTTTTTTACAGTCTCTTCATGAAGGACAGGGAGGGAAACGAGCAGGGCATGCCACACTCTATGGCAATGACCTGCTGTCATGCATGGAGCTCTGCCTGTGGATGGATAAGGAGCTGACTGAGAGCATATGGGTCAGGATTAAAGAGAGGACACAGACAGGTGGTGTTACAGTGGGGGTCTGCTACAGGCCACCTGACCACTGACCAGAAAGACCAAGTGGATAAGGCCCTCCCTCTATAGACAGATAGAAGCAGCCTCATATTCACAAGTCCTGATCCTCATGGGGGACTCCAATCACCCCAATATCTGTTGGAGGGACAACACAGAAGGACATAAACAATGCAGGAGGTTCCTGGAGTGCACTTCCTTCTCCAGGTGATAGAGGAGCCAATGAGGAAAGATGCCATGCTGGACCTTGTTCTTATCAACAAGAAGGGGCTAGTGGGGAATGTGAAGTTCAAGGGCAGCCTTGGCTGCAGGACCATGATATGGTGGAATTTAAGATGCTCAGGGCAGCGAGGAGGGCACACAGCAAGCTCAATATCCTGGACTTCAGGAGAG
>VXBO01007984.1:32228-50410 GCA_013400135.1 Rhinoptilus africanus
GTGTCCCTGCCCATGGCAGGGGCGTTGGAACTAGAGGATCTTTAACGTCCCTTCCAACCCAAACCATTCTATGATTTTGTGATCTTAGTGGCCCATCACTGGACTTGCTCCAGTGTGCCCATTTCTGTCTCATACCAGGCAACTCAGACTTGGCCAGAGGACCCCAGGTGTGGCTTCACCAGTGCTGAGTAGAGGGGAAGATCACCTCCCTCAGCCTGCTGGCAATGCTTTGTTTAATGCACCCCAGGATACCATTAACCTTCTTTGCCACAAGGGCACATTGCTGGCTGGTGGTGGTCCACCAGGACCCCACGTCCTTTTCTGCAAAGCTGCTTCCCAGCTAGTTGTTCCCCAGCCTCCACTGTTGCATCAGGTTGTGCCTCCGCAAGTGCAGGACTTTGTACTTCCCCTTGTTGAACTTTAGGAGGTTTCTGTCAGCCCATTTCTCCAGCTTGTTGAGTTTGTGCTGGATGGCAGAGTAACCCTCTGGTGCATCAGCTGCTCCTTCTGGTTTTGTGTCATCTGCAAACTTGATGAAGGTACTCTCTGCCTCATCATTCAGATGATTAATGATATTAAACAGGATCAGACACAGAACTGGATCCCAGGGGTATACTGATCATTACTGTCACCCTTCTTTTCCTGGATCTTGCCTTCTCTTCCTCTACTTGCCCCTTCCTAGTTCCTCTCCCCTCCTTATCCTCTTTCTCTTCTGCTTCGCACTAATCCCTTTCCCAACCCTGCACTTCCCTTCCCTTTTTTCCCTACTGTTCACCGTCTGGTCCAGAGTTGAGAGGTCTTCGATAACACTTGGTGTTCATGCAGTGACTAGTATGGCACTGCTCACATCTTTGATTTAGGATGCTTGATTTAGGTACTACTGTATTACAACAAACATCAGAAGAACATCAATGTGAATGTCTGCTTTTCATATGCTGCCTTGCAGCCCGATTCAGAGAATCTAGGGTTTTAGCTATCTAGGCTGGGAGCAAACTTTTAATGAACTATTCAAGAATTCTGTGTATTGGCATTTTTCCACATCTTTTCACATTTTCTATTCTTAACACTTTAATTTCCTTCCAGTCTTTAATATTGCTGCTGGTAGTAAAGACATTCTGAAAATGTGTGCATAAAGAGTGTCAGTGGGAATGGGTTAGTGACTGACCGTTAGAACCAACCAAGTAATTATTCCTTTAACAAATGCTTTATTTGACAGTATGGACTGGTACTGCCCTAGCACCAGGAGATCTGTTAAATTATACTGAACGAGCTGAGCCAGAGGGCCATCATTATCTCAGTTTTCCCTGACATTTCTCTGTTTTGGAGAAACTGACTTTTTTGAGATTTTGGAGAAATCGATTTTGTTCATATGTATGTTTGTGTATGTGCAGGTATGAAAAGACACTGTTGTACTTTTACTTCACCTGTACTATAGAGGTTCTGCCCCAAGGTGGTAATATTAAATACTGTTACAACATAATTGTAAGGGATCTTATGCTATGTCTTTTTTCATCATGCCCTTCCCATCCTCTCCCTTCTCTTCTGTTTGCTGTGGTGTCAGACATGGCTTTAAAGCCACTGTCTAATTTACATCATGTTTTTGCAGTGTCTTACAAAACCTGGAGACAGTCCTGTGAATGAGTAAGAGAAGAAGACACCTCTGGTTTCTGAAATAAACTTAAGCTCTTCAGCAGGTGCAAGAACCCTCAGTGCTCCAAGGGGAAGTTTATGAAAAGTTGAAAGAAATTAACCTCAATTAAAAAGAATATTGATTGATAGTTACAGAGTTAAATATGATATATTGCTCAAGAAAAAACTCTACATTAAAAGAACATTAAAGTTCCGATAGAAAACATTAAACCTAAGAAATTTGCCACAGAGGGTGAAATATAAAATTGTTTAGATGTCTTTCTAATATCTAACTGTAATAGGACACAGTAAGGAATTAGTTAAGAATATCCCCTATTGAGCCAAGGAATTAGGATTCTTCAGGGTGTATTCTCATTTTGGTTTGCTGAGATTCTGTTGCTCAGCAGTCATTAAATACATTAAACTGAAAATCTGGGGCCCTACAACTATGAATCGTTCTTCTCTATTTTCCATTAGTTTGTGCTTAGTTTCTTAGTTTTTTTCCCCTGAGGTAAAAGTCTTTGAAGTTCTGTAGACAAATAATGATGGTTTAAACACTGTTATCGGTCATATAAGGAAATTACCTACTAGACCGTAGAAACAATAATTTGTATATATATACATACGTATATAAGTGTGACTGGAACCTTAGAACTTCATCTGTAATTGACATTGGCTTTACCAACCGAACGTGATGAAAACTTGCCTTTTGTCAGCCATAATAGCCACTCAGGTTTGGTAGTTGGCCAAGTGGATCAGGTGGTAACAGGTAACATTGTTCCTATGTTCACGTTCAGTACCTATCAGGAGGACTCGGTTCTGCTCCATCATATGCTGACACACTGTGTTCAACAGGAGTATGTTTTAGGTAGCAGTTTGCTACTAGCTTGAAGCTAGGCACAATGAGCTAGCACCTGTATAAAAAACACTGTCCTTCTCTGCAGCCCAGGAGATCCTCATGCCAATTGTATTCTGAAGCACTTAAAGGCATTACTTGTAACTGTTAAATGTGTGGATTTCTCTTGAAATACATGTACTCACTTCTGGTAAAAAGCAAATGTAAGTAAGATAAATAGATTCTTTTGACTCCCTACTGGGAGCAGCTGCTGTTAAGAGTAGGAGTCAAGGACTCATCTCCTCCATTGGGAATCTGCAGCGTTGTGTTTTTTTTTTTCTTCTGATTCTGTCTAGAGCAAAGAAGAAAGGGAAGTGATAATTCCTTTGGAAAGCCACATTTCACAACCATCTGTTAGGCAATAATACATGTGTTCCCTGAGAATTAGCATGGTTGAACCCCATTGAGTGGAATGGCACAGCTATAAGCTCAATGAAGCCTTGCTATAAAAAGTGACAGTCCTTTGACATGTAAGCAATGTGATATTTGTGTTCAATTTAATGTAAGTGGAGTTTCTTTATGGTAATTTAACTTCAGAATGTCTTTTAATAACTGTATTACATAGAAATACATTTAAATTTGAGAAAGACCTTAGCCTTTGCAGAGAAGTGGTTTTTAAGGCCAAAGTAATTTTTTGTAATACTCTAAATGAAGCCCCGTAGTGACAAAAGAGCTGTAATAAATCTGCAAGTTGTGGAGCAGAGCTCAAATGTTTACAAAATTAGAGTAGGACTGAGTGAACCTCAGTAAACTGAGAATTGTCTTCTGTGTGTTAGTCCAAATTTAAGAAACTGAAGAATATGAACAGAGACAATGTTTAATGGCAAAAGCAGGTGTTCTGCTCTGTCTTTCAAGGGTGGTTGATGAAGCTTTGGAAGTTAAAAGAGGAACAAAATATGTGTGGCCATCACAGATTTGGGGTTAAGTTGGTATTGTACGTATGACAGAAATAATTATTATTTGGAAGGGGTTAGGGATGCAGCGATCATGGTGATGGTAACATAGTGGTGATTTGCCATGACGTATGTCAGCTTTTTTTGTCAGAGCAGGCATCAGGTTGTGCCTAAAAATTAGCACTGATAAGCCAAAGCAGAGCAGTCAGGAGAACATTGTGTTTAGTGGTCAGGACTTGAGACTTCCTCACTTAAAGGGAATGAGTAGGGAACAGTGAGAGAAGAGTGGAACAGGACGGGGAGAGAGAGGGAAGATGAGGGAATGAAGAATATGATATATTCTCCTTAAAATGAACTCCTTTGTTGCTACAGATCTGTATCTGTGATTGTCCCACAGCTGTAGGAAACCATTTGTTTCCATGACCTTTCTGGCATCTCTTTTCCTAGTCTCACCTGGAAAGTAGTGGAAAAATCACTTTTCTCCATGTATTGGAACAACATGAAGGTTTTATAAGGGTTTTCCTCTGCTACTGTTCATCATCTGTCTCCTGATGAGCACTTAAATATTGCAACCTTGATGAATGTTGTCTTCATGTATTTGATACTGTTGAGTATCTTGAACAAGAAGGTGGTCTGTTTGGTTTTGACTATCAACCACTCAGGGGTAGCCCTGATAGAAAACGGGTAACTTATTACAGTCCAAATGTCTCTGTGCTTTGCCTGTGGTGCCAGATCAGTTTCACCTTAGATGGGGTGTTTTTTCACTGTATTCCTACAACTGGCCTTTGGGGCACCAGTGGTGGCATCTCCAAGGCAAACAGGAAAGGACAAGGGAATGGCAACCATGTGGTGGGAGAGTGAAAAAGCTGAATCTACAGGTAAATGGAGCATTGCCAAATTACTTAACTAAATTTGGACTACAAAGAAAGTTTGGAAATCTCATGAAAAGAGATGCTATATGATGTCTGAACTTAATTTAATTTCCTGTTATTTCAGTTGAAGGAAATTCGAGACTTTATTATTTAGAGAATAGACTACTCAGTATAAAGTTGTTTGCTAAAATCATAGATTAAAACTGGCTGTTGTAAAAAAAAAAAACAAACCAGAAGTATGTTTCAAGTAAAGTAATATATCATTAGATACGTGGAGAATTTGATTAGTGATTTGAGGCATGTATAGCACTGCACCTATAGAAGAAAGTGTTTTAATGTGTTAAATTTCCCTCACAAAAGCCTTAATTCTAGAAAACTATATCTGAATAATTTTACACCTGTAAGATTAAGGGATTGAACAGCTATGCATATCTGTGGGGATAAAGTTTTTGCAGATGTTTTTTTCAGAATAGGGATCCTTATTTCTGCCAGCAGCTAACATATGTATAATAATCACAAAAGCACAGCTTTTGTGATTTGCCTAACTGTCCAATTTTATGTGCTATGTGAATGTATATGCAATCAAACTTGTGTACATAGCTCCCATAGCTTTACTGTCAATGTACATACTTTTGTTTTCAATGGAAAAAACAAATGTTGAGAGGCTAAGAGTTCATAGGGTATTAACTGAAAATAAAATTGACTTAGTTCTCTTAGATATATTAGAAGAACATTCTGTGCTGTGTCTTTGTTTTCTATAGGCAAAAATAAAATCTGCAAGCCCACTGGAGTTTTAAATACAATATAAATGTCATACATAATCATAACAAGTATGCAAAATGTTTTCAAACATTTGTATTGTATGGAAGCAATTACTGGCACCAACTGCACCACACACCCCTCATATGGGCTAAGGCCAAAAGAAATGAAGGTCTCTAAACAAAATTACTTTGTGTGGGTGGGAAGAGAGTGAGTTCTAACTTTTATTAGGGAGCAACACTGAGCCATATTTTAATGCCAATCACATACTCTGTAACTCAAATATATACTAAAAAAATTGTTCCATGCTCGGCTTTTTTTACTTTTTCTTGTCATTCCCTGTCACAAGTCTTCCAAAGGAGACTCTTTAATTTTCATAGTAGAAGACTTGTAAGGTATGATGTGTACAAATACAAATCTAGCAGGAAGTTGCTTCTCCATTGTCTGAGCAGACGGCTCTGTGGTTGCTGAGATAGTACATTGCATTTTTTCTCAGCATGCTAATTTTACTTACAGTAAAGCAGCATTGCCTCCCATGCTTCCATTTCATATCTGTAAGTTACTGTGATTGCTCTGCCAGGTGCTTTGTTCAATGGTGCATTTGCAGTATTGGATGTTCAGAGCAACCTGCTCTGGGATCCTCCTTTCTGACATCGGTGAAACTGTCTGTAACACACAGTTTACACGTGGGGATGGAAGCCAACACTTCATCATGTTCTCTGCAGCTAGATGCTTATTTTCATTCAAAGAAACACATTCTCATATGTTAGTGACTTTCACTTCCCTTCCATAGCTCCTTACTCCAGACTTAGGCTCTTGCTGATCTTCGTAAGCCTCTGATGCTTGCTGTGTTAGAAGCATCCATTCGTACCCCTTGACAAGCCTGAATGCCTTGTGTGCATAAATTATGGCCACTTCTTCCATGCCAGGTGGAAGGACACCTGGCACTGATGAAGGACATAGCCTTTTCTGACAATTTATCTCCCTTTTGAAAGAAAGAGACTGTCTCTCCTTATGTCCTGGGCTGTTAGTGATAGCAGTTGTACTACTTCATTGCATATATGACCTCCGGAGTCAAAATCAGAACATTTCGAAGCTGGAGGAGACTCCAACAGCCTCTTCTTAGAACTGGAACGGCACTTCTCTGAGGAAATACTTTTTCAGGATCTTTCCTGCTGTGACTTGCCACAGTGAAATACTGACATTTGGGAGTTTCTCCCCAAAGACTTAACTGTGATGTTCTTGCTTTCATGGACATGCGCTTGAGTCCTTATGCTGCCACTTTGTTATAACGTGTGATCATGTGTGTGGTATGTACTGCAAGAAGCCATGTACCAGCTGAACTCTGAATAAGGGAGAGTACTTTGTAGCAGAACTTTAAAAGACATTGCTTGGTATTTGCTCCCTGATGTTTCGTGTGTCAGTGTAAGTGATAGAATAAATCTTGACATAACACTCACAATTTGTGAATATCAGCAATTCAGAATTCACAGGCAAAATGCATGTTTTGGTCTATAGGTTAGTAGAACTCTGATTGCTGCTACTGTAGGCAGAGGAACTTTGGGAGGATGATGCTGTAGCAGTGGGTGTCATGAACATCATATGGAGTAGGGACACATACAAGCAGCACAGTAGGAAAGTTTTGAATAAAATAGATTTGGAACCATGGATTATGCAGCTGAGTACAAACCAGAAAGCTGAAAGGAGGATAGAGAAGTAGATGAATGCTTTTGTTAGGGCATAAGGTGCATGGAGATTAGGATCAGATTATTTTATGGTAAAATGAGGCATATAGTGCACTATTTGTATGTGTATGGGCATTAGGAATGTATCTGTGGGTATAATGTCATACTTAAGACTATGCTTTTGTGGGTTTTATGGTCACTGGAATCCCTGTAAGCCTGTAATTTAGTTACCTATCTCAAATTATCAGAAAGAATAGAGAACAGCGTGGATGAAACAGAGTACAAACTGTTGTCCTGCCCCCTCAAAATTCCTTCTGAGCTTCTGGATGAATTCCAGTTAATAAAAAAAGGCACTCCCTTTTGGCTGGAAAAGAGAAATTTTAACAGGAGTAACTCTGTGTGTGTGTGTTTGTAAACAGTCAGTGATGTTATGTGGGTACATGTGTACACACACACACTTAGATACTCACACACACAGAGTCACACACGCATTGTTTAGGCAGGTAATGGAGAAATGCCTTTGAATATTTCTGTTAATTTGGTGTCATAAGCCAGCTGTGCTTCCTGTAGAGTAAGACGCTCATTCTTAATAGTCTTAAAATAATATTTCTCCCTTGCACAAGGAATTTGCATGTAAGTCATTTTTTAATGTAAATCTTTGCCGTATCCCTATTAGGTAGCTGAAGCATAATTCCCACTTTATACAGAGTTTAAAGTCACATCCTCAGAAGTGACTTGTAAATTTGGTTTCCTGATTTAGGACCTGTCAGGCTCTGATTACTCTAACCATTCACAGCTGTGACAGAAGTTAACTGGAACAGCAAATCAGTACCTATGAGCATTAAATCAGGTTCCCCAAAAATGAACCCCTGTAGGTGAGACTGTATATGTTTCTCTGTAAAGAATTTGTATGATATGCTATTAAATTGGTACGGATTAGAGTGTGTCACTGTTTATTTCTTGGTTTCTTAATCCACTAGAAAAGGAACCTTACTGAAAATTTTTTCAGTTGCTTCCATGCATACCCATAATGTTCAGGCGTGTTCTTACTGTCTACAAACCATTTTAATTGCGTGCAGTTTCATGATCATGTTATGGCAAGTGTGGTTGGATTTGGAGTTATAGTGTGGCTTTTCTTCCATGCTCACGTAAGAGGGAGTGCCCATGGCAACTCTGTCTGTGAATGAAGCAGAAATTTGCTAGATAAACAGTTTTGTTTCCTATATGATTCATCGATTCTTTTTTTCTTTTTTGATGTAGTGGGGCAGTAGGGTAGTTTGGTGTATGGTACGTATTGAGGATAAATAAATTTTATACTAGTAATATTATACATCAGCACACAAAATGTTAGTTCCTTGTCTGCCTCCTTGGATTACAGTAAAATCTGGACCAGACTATAAATAACAGTGAAGTAACTGTAATAGTCTGTCTTTTTTTTTAAGACTCTGCTAATTCAAATCTTTATGTTAATATCATTATTCTCTTTAGCATTCATAAAGATAAGCAAAGTGTATGTAGTATTACCAGACTTTTTTCTGCTTTGAAAAAAACTGGTTGTCACCTCATCTGAGAAACTTTTTAAAATGTGCACAGAAAATATTTATCGTTCTTTTTTTTCAGTTAATACATTTTTATGTCTGAGCTGGTGAATTTTCCAGCAACCATCACCACCTGATGTTGTGTTACAGTTTCCACTTCATACTGAATTGTTGGTTGCAGTACATTTTTCCTGCATTATCTAATTATGGTGGTTTTGTAGTGAATTTTGTAAATTCAGTTAATCTGAATTTTGTAAGTTCAGTTTATCAGGTGAATCACAGTGCTTAGTATATTTCTATCTTTGGTAAGCCGTTGTTATTCCTATTATAATTCAGTCCTTAGCAGCCTTCTTTTAACTGCAAGGTTCACTTCGTTCAGCCAAAGAAAATGAGACAAGGAAAGGTAGAGGAAACTTTCATAATTGAAAGTTTTATAAATAGATTTTATATAGATGCGTATGTATATTTAAAGAGCTTGGCCAAATGATGACTTTGACAAAGATTTAACAAACCAAGGAGTGTGAAGTGTTCTGTAGGCTAACAGTTTTAATGGGTTTATCTTAGACAGTTCTTCAGTTGTGAAAGTGTCAGTTAATAATTTACCCATCCCAAGAGGCAGTGGAAGCAATCATACTCAGCAGCGAGGCACTCCTGGGCCTGTCGCGGTGCTGCAGCTCATCTCGACTACAGAAATGCGCCATTGGATGCGACATCAGCACTGTGTCTGCACTTTGACAAATGAAGTCTTGTAAGAGCTAAATAAGGCATGGGAAGTTTTGGAACGAGCAAATAGCTCTTCAGGCTGATTTCTGCAGTAATGGATTACTGTAAATGTCCATCTGCTGCACATCAGAGGGAACACAGGTTAAAATGAAAAGATTTGGGGCTTTTTTGGTACTGTGTTTTGGGATGGCTTTTTGATGGGCTTTTTTGTTTTCTTTTTTTTGGTAAAAAAACCCCCGACCCTGAAACACAGAGAATGTTTCTAGAATCCAGAGGTACAGTTAGCAATGTTTGCATGGTATTAGGAAAGTAAATGTTCTGCTCTGATGATGCATTGCAAGAGCCAGAGTTTAGCACCAGAAATGCGAATGTTTAACATAAAAAAGCCCTGAAATACAGTACTTTTACCATCACCCTTTACCATGCAATTTGTTCAGATGCAGTTGTTAACATGAAATCGCAGTAGATTAAGCACTATTTATGTGAATTTTATTCCAGCATTTACTTATTGAATTATCCTGCACTACCAGGATGGTAAGTTTTGTAATTTGTTTTCCACAATATGAAGAATGTCTCTCCACAAATATTCACTTTTGCATGCATATTTTTTATTAGACATTATGCCATTCTAAAGATTTACAGTTATTTAATAATGATTTATTACAGTAATTTATTCTGCCAGCTGTGGCACATTTTTACTGGAATTTGTAAATCAAATATGTATTGAAATTCACTAGAAACATGCATTTCAGATTCTAATGAAATGTACTCCAAAATTGTTTTTAGAAGTGGGCAGCTATGTGAATGAACTGTAACTTCCAGTTCCTAGTCCTATGTATAAGCTTTTCCTCCACCTGCTTTATTTGCTTGCCAGTCTTAGATGTTTCACTTACTACAGGATTAGTGAATCTTGGTGCCCCTGTGTGAAACGAACAGCAATGAAACTGCAGAGCCATTGACTTTGTCCTCCACGGCATCACTATCAAATCATGCACTTGACCTGCAATGATCAAGTCACGTTAAGGATTAGGAAGACAACCTGACAGCAGTTTCAGTGTGCTTCTAATTGCTGTCTCTGTGTTGTGATAGAAAGTGCATGTCTTGAATTTAGTGAGTCATAAGAGACACAGAGTGAAATTAGTATTTGAGGTGACAGGAAAATGTGTGTATGTTTGGGGGGTGGGGCAGAGGAAGGCAGGGAAAAACCAACAGGATTTTTTACAATATTGTGTAAAACTTTCACAATATTTTTTCAATAGTATTGTTTCATTTGCAGCTTAGCTACAAACTCTACATTTAGTTCATTTTAAAGCTGTGGTGAAGCATCATGCCAGTAACTCTCTTTTCAATTTGTAGTCTGATACCTGCTATTCTTGGCTCTTTGAAAATCTGGCATGAGCTATGGGTGTGAAGTACTCTTTAAAATTCCAGCTCTGTGTATCAGTTTCCCAATAGTAAAAATCAAAATGAGATACTTCCTTTCTTCTATCTTTTGTCTCTCTTGATTATTCAGGCTATAAACCTTTCTAGACAGGAACTCTCTCTTCCTTTTGTTTGTACAGTGCCCAGCACAGCTGGAGGAGGGAGATGGGCTGAGCGTGGTTTTAAGTCTCTTAGATTTTGTTCTAATACAAATAGGATGCAGCTAGCAGCAATGAAGCTGTCTCTCAGTTCTTGTGTGAATAATCCTGAGATAAATTGTCTTTAAGTGAAAATTCAACGTATCTTAACCTCTTAGAGAGATTTATTTAGTGGGTTTGGTTCTGATCTCAAAAACACAGCATCTGTTGCTTCATACCTTGTGAAAATCAGCTGCTATGCATGTGTACACAAGTATAGGATCCCAACTTGCCAGATAAGCAGTGATGCTTTATTGTTTATCGAAGATCAGAAATAGACTTCAAATGAATTCAACACAGCATGTTAGGATACTGAAAGACTGCTTTTTAAATTTTTGTGAGTATGAACTCTTCATGACGATAAGTAAGATTGTCATGACAGGATTCAAAAGAGAGAAAGAGTGGGAAGTATAACATTTCTAATTACTCCCTGAAATCATGAATGTGTTTGAAAAACAGATAAACGAAAAGTCAATTAAAGTACATTCACCTACAAAAATTCTAGTATAAAACATAATGGCAAGTCATTGATTGAGAAGCGTGCAGAAATTAATTCCCATTTCCTGTATAGGGATGGGATGATTTTTATAGTATGAATGCAGGAGCATTCACAGCAATATAGAAGATGAGAGTTCAGGGTTCCTTTCTTAAACAATTTTTTAAAAGATTAATTTTTTTTTCTTCAGAACTCTACGTTATTTGACAGGAAACAGCTGATGTTTCCTTTGATGCTTTCTAGATGTTCTTTTCACCTCAATTATCTTTGTACAGTTAGCTCTTCTGTTAAGTCAAGTGTATGACACTATGTAGTCCTCCATGTGTTTACATTGATGCTTTTTCTGTACTCCTTTTGAAAAGTGACCTGCAAAGCAAATAAACCTGCTTATGCCCTGATTTTGCTTAGCTTGGCAGGTTTTTAGTTTTTCTCAGTTCTTGTATTAATCTTGTATGTGAGGAGGGAGTAAGAATATGGGAAAATTTTTCATTGTTAAAATTTCTACATTGCTTTACTCTTTTAGTCTCTTTGATTTTAAACTCACTGAGATTTTTTTCTTCTTTAGAAGGCTCAATCCTAGAGGATCAGTTCTCCAGCAAAAGAGAAAAAAGAGAATTTTTTGTATTTTTAAGTCAGAATTTCTCCCTCCATCCAAATGTGCTCCTAAGACCAATTTAATCTTTTAAGCAAAACAGGACATACCTTCCTTTCTTTGCGTAAGGTGGTTTGGGATTTTTTTCCTTCTAAGACACCTTCAGAGTGACAAGAGAATACTGTATTTTCAGGAGGTTAAAAATCTTTATATAAATACTTAACAGGTTTTACTTTAACTTGCTATTTTAACATCAGAATGGAGAGTGGAACAGTTTTGTGCTATTTTAAAGTGGTTGAGCGGCATATCACCTTTTAAGACATGCTTACTCAGTAGCTCATCAGCAGACAAAATCTTAATGCTTTTTGTTTATCAGCTTTGGACAACAGGGGCATAGAACACTGATGTTCTCCCAAGTTATTTCCCACCTACACAAATCCTTTTCATAAAGTGGGACTAGTTTTTTCTTAGGATTGACTTTTAACATGTTCACTGGTGTGGATGAAAGTGAGTTGGATGAAGGAGATTTAAACGCTATCACAGTAGAATTATCCTTTGCTGTAATGGCTGTCTCTGTAGTTCTGCCTTTAGCATACAACCAGTGGATTAAACCTAAACTAATACTTGTAGTGAGTAACTTTTTTTTGCTTTACAGTTTTGCTAATCGCAGTGGAAACTAAAACAGCAAGACTGATGTTGGGAAAGGGAGGGAGAAAGGGTCTACCTGCTGGCATCCTGAGCGAGCTCGGTGGGTATTGTTGATGCTCAGCCATACTGTCACATTTCCCCACCCTGGGTCTTCCTGCTCCTTCAGAGCATATGGATGAATGAGGATGAATGCTCTTTGAGGCAGTGATTTCTTCACCTCACCATCACCCAACTCTGGGAGAAATCAGCTGGTGTTAGTATCCTTTCTTCACATTTTGCAAGTAACCATCTTGTTTTGGGGACTTTGCTGTGACAGAACCTTGCCTATGTTTCCAAGATGTATTTGGCATAAAGAAGAAAAAGCTCTCTTGCAAAATTGGCAAGTTTTTGAAGGGACACTTACATACTCCACAGGAACTTGCAAGACCAGTTTTCAGATTAAAAGTAATAAGAAAGGTAATTTAATCTCTGGTGGTAAAATGTTTATGTCCAATAGCTGAAGTTTCTGTTTGGTATACAGTACAAGTAAAGGGATGAAACATCCACATTCTGGGGATAAAAAAGAGTAACAGGCATAGCCTTTTGTTTTAGGACCCATTAGTACAGAGTGGGAAAATTCAGGCTGAACTAACCTGGAAGTATCTACCTTTCCTTATCTGGCTTCAGAAAGGTCTAAGGATTATGCTGCAGAGGATGCAAGGTATTTTAGCTAGGGGGAGAACATGTTAAATCTTCTCCATTGTACATGTAAGTTACTAACACTGTTGAAGGTGTAGCACAGGTCTTTCTTGCAAAGTGGTGGTTAAAACTGTCTTTGTGTCTTTGAGATGAAGGCCAAAGAGCAGAGGAGTGTCCTACATACGAGGGCTTAAGCAACAACACTGTTGTCTGGAACTCGCCCTTTCCCCCATCCTTGAACATCCCCCCCCAGCCCCACCCCTCAAATCCTTGGTCTTTCCATAACAGTTAGACTTGGAGATGCTTCTTTGGTGCCAGCCTTGTAAGTCTGTTGCAATTACTGTGAAAACAAAATACAGTATAGTCTTCAAATAGCAATTTTAAGGTCCCTGTGGGTTAGCTCATCCCAAGTAGGCCATATGTGAAAGCCAAGTCAGAGATTGTCCATTGTGATTTTCGTTTAGAGCATATTTGCCCCTTTCCCCGCAACGCTCCCATTCTCTCTTCAGTTGTGTGAATGGAGAAAACCCAAAAGCTTCAATTTCAGGTCTGGCTCCTAAAGAAAACCAGTGTGGTTCATTTGTGGGTTGGGAATAGGGGTTTGAATTGGCATAGACTTGTGGGTGCTTTGGGGCTGGAGCACACACAGCTGTGGGTTCCAGATGCTTGCTATCCTGTATTAATGTGGCTTGTCTGTGAAACCATGGCATCCGCAATACTATACAAAGGTCCACGCCTGTGGTGGTTTGGGAACTACTCCCAGTGAGAGAAATTTCAGTTTTTAAAGGGAGTTAGAACAAATTTACGGACATCCAGCTCAGAAAGGCTTAGATAACAGAAAATTCTGCTTACAAGTTTCATTTTAGCAGAGATTTGGCCAGTATTATACATGAAAATTTCAGACTCTTCATAAACAGCATTTTGGTGTTTTGAAGATGAACCAAGGAAGTAATAGGCTTATTAGCCCCATAATGTCATAATATTATAGGAGCTCAACCTGTTTATATCTCCTACATTGCTGGCATAACCAGTATGCAAATATCACAGAGATGTGCTTTCAGTGTTTATATGCAGTTAATGTCTCTTCATCTACCATGGTAGCAACACAGAGAACATCTTTTCTATGGCATGGTAAAGAGAAGTACATACCCTGATTTTCCTCCGAATGTGATGAACGTGCTCAAATGTCTTTTTCTTTAAGAACTGCATGTTTTCCATCCAATTTTTGAAAAGCAGGCCAACTCTTTTTTTTTTTTCCTGAAAGTGTGAATGAATTACTAATATTAAGAATATTTTTTCATTTTATGTTGAAGTCACTTGTTAAAAAATTCACCCAAACTATTGTCTTGTATATTAAATTTAACAGAATAGGAAGTATTTTTAGATCGCTTTTTATTGTAAGCTCTGTCCCTGCAATCTTGTGATTTAATAAAGAAATGTCTTTGTATAGTGTCTTTCACACAAACTTTATCTCCAAAACACTGTGCAGAGTTAATAAAATTAAAAAGTTTTTTTTCCTTTTTACTAGAAGTTAAGAGACATAGACATGAGAACAGAGACATATTGTTTCCAGATGAAGGCTGAAAATAGATGGAGAATGAGGGAGAGAAATGCAGCAGGGTGGTTCCAGATGGCAGGCATTGCAGAGGAGAAGGTTCTTGCAGCCATGTTGGCCAGAGTGTACAAAAGGACAAAAAATGAGTCTGATGCCAAGCAGAGGAAGCTGAAATGCAGAGTAATGAAAGTAATATTGTAGGAAATTTATAAAAGATTTTTAAAATG
Organism: Rhinoptilus africanus; assembly: GCA_013400135.1. Classification (NCBI taxonomy): domain Eukaryota; kingdom Metazoa; phylum Chordata; class Aves; order Charadriiformes; family Glareolidae; genus Rhinoptilus; species Rhinoptilus africanus. Next base: position 47,038 of record VXBO01007984.1, read on the forward strand.
AGTAAGTGTCCTTTTTTTTAAACTGAGTGGAGAGCTGAATATGTTTGTGTGCAATGAGGATATTTCAGGTGAAAATATGTTATAAAAATTGAATTTTACTGATTCTCTGTACTTGCCAGGTGAGCAGGTGAGGTATCCTTTTTTTTTTTTTTTTGTATGTTTTCAAACAAAATAGTAGCTTGTAAGTATTTAAAAGTTTATTGAGTCTTATTGCACTTCTGAGTATCTTATAAATTATTTAATTGTCTGATGGATATGTGGCTACCTAACTATAGGGCATGAAATATGCACTGTTCCTCTAATACACTGGAGGGAGACCTGTTTATAAAGTATTTAGTATTGGTTTTATAATGCGCTGTTGTCAACAGGAGACCACGAAGCTCAAAGATCAATCTCATTTTGGCCCACAGTATTAATGCTGCTTTATGAAACTCTGTGACAGGTCACTTAGACAACAGCTCTTAATGAAAGGACTTTGTGCCAGTGTGTGGTCGTGTGACTGTCTGTTAGTAAGGCATACTTTAGTCGCTGCCAAGGCTGCAGATGAATCTCTTTGTCCAAGTCCCAGAGGTGACTTTGTGGCTGCTGCTACTGCTGGCCAGGTGATGGAGCTCATCATTTCCCGGGTCCTCCAGAGAGAAGTGAGACAGAGACTGCTGAGTTCTTGCTAATGCAGCTTTTCCTAATTGTCCAGAGAGCTAGTAGGACACTGGGCAGTTCAGGCAATTCTGTGTACTGTGAATGAGTCAGTAATTAGAAAAACATAGCTGCTCTTAATTCAGTCTTGCATTTGTGCATGAAGTGTCTTTTCAGCCATCCAAAATTCAGTTGTTCTATAAGCCACCAGGATTTTTAGGTCAGTTTAGTTAGTTAATTATGACAGACTTATGTTTTGGGCACCAAATAATTAGTAGGAAGTGGCACAATAGATTATTAAATAATCAGGTTGTAAGCTTAGCCTACGCTTAAACCCTTTGGGCTGTTGTGGCATCCGAAGAACTTGCTTTTTATGGAGACAGTTTACTAAAAGTATGAGAATAATGAAATTAACTGCCAGAGCATAAATTGCTTTGTAAGGTCTTGTACTAAACTAGTGTCCAGCAGACAGTTTCCACAGTTTCAGGATGTTTTTCAGAACAGAACTGCAAAACTTGCTGAGTTGAATAGCATATTAAAAAAACAAACCTTGCTTAACCCCAGATAATCGATAGCTGTAAGATGCTTTAATGTAGTAGTACACCTGTATAAGAGTGTAGTGATCATCTGTGGATGTAAACATGTAAATGTGGGGGGTTTTAGATCAAACTGTTTGAATTATCCTTCTTGATGACTTACATAAATTGGGTTGGTGCATTGTTATTATAACTGTTGCTGTGAGCTTGCTACTATTTCTGTTGAATCCTGAACTTAGGTGTCAGCAGCTACAACTGGTTTTGAAGTATTTTATTTTAAAAGTGAAATACATTTTTTTGGGTGTTATACATCTTCCTATATTATATTGCGTGTCAGGTGCCCTCTGTCCTTTTTAATTCCTTGTAAATCAAAACAGGGTATTTGAATCTCACTATTATTTCAGTGGTGTGCCATATAGACAGTTTAAATCAAAGTCTCTTGGGAGCTGATTGTATCCAGTGTGCTTTGACTCAGATTCTTATACCTTAACAAGGTTATCTTTAACGCTTTGGTATATACAATTACGTAATAAGTAGATAGTTTTTTTTGTCAAAAAAAGACAGTGACGTAAACACAGATGTGAAATGAAGACTGGATGTGAAACTGGGCCACATATGCCAAATAAGCTGCCCTGTTTACCTGTTTGCAAATTAAGAGGTTTGCACCAAATTTTTGCTAGGCATGTAAAATTCTTCTGAGAAAAGCATGAACTTTTTTAGTTTAGTGCATTACCCACATATATGTAGTGGTTATTACTAGTTAAGTGCCATACTGGTATGTAGCATACCATTTAAACAGCAAGTAATTACCTAGAATGGGCACAATCAACAAACTGCTATTATTTGGCATTAGGTAGTGTCTTTTTACAAGGTTCCTATCAAGTTATTTGTTTTTATAACCTTCTGCATCCTCCATTTCACCTGCATTTTGTCAGCTATATGTGTGTATCCACTGTAATCATGATTCTTTGATTTCTGTGTTTCAGTTGTTGTTGAGCAGGCAAATCAGTATATTTGACATATCTCGCTTACAAAGTAGGTCGAGATGTGATTTCCCCTGCAAAAAGGAGTTTCAGGTGACCTGAACTCCCAGTATTGGCTTGTTTAAATAACAAACAAAAACCACAACAAAAGCAAAACAAGAAAACAAAGGTATGTATTATTCATCACATACGGCTGACAAGAACTTTCCTCTAATTTGTAGTATCCTCCATGTTCATGTTCATCCCCCAGACCTGCACCTGGGCATCTCTGCCAACATTCACACTGTGACCATGTTAAATACTAAAGGACAGCATATATGGATGTCATTGTTTTGTCTGTGTCCTTACTTTTTCTGTATTTGACTGTATTTTCCTGTGTTTGTGGGGTTTTTTTTGTAACTTGTTAAAACATAGTGGCTGAGTGACTAAAATCCTGATGTTCTCTGCTTGATGAGGGTTTTTTTATCTGCAGGCGGTGTGTCACAGTTTTCACCTTACTTTTTTTTGTTCGTGTTGTGTCGCAGCAGTCTTTGTAAGGGTGTTGTGGTAGGGCGTGCTGATACATAGCTTGGCAAAGATGTGATGAGGATCAGTGGCAGTGTGACAGCTTGCTGGGAACGGAAGCTTTCATAACAGGAGTGTACACTTTCAGACTCATAATCAAAGGTTTTCTTTTGAGGATAAAGGTCCTGTCACGTCACTCACGTCACCTAATGTGTAGTGAGAAAGAAATTAAATATCTGTCTAACAAAAAAAAAGGATAACTAACAAACTTTGAGTAGGCTAGGATTTGAAAACTTTACTGATGTTGAAAAGTTCTGCCATGCTTCGGTTGTCTGAAGATCTGGATACTGAGCACTTTTGACCTGAAAATTTTTCCTAAAAGAAAGAAAAAAAGAAGAAAGATGGAAAATATGAATGTGGACACTTGCAGAATCTGTGTGAATTAGGCACGCACATCAAAGTGAAAAACAGATTCCTAAATGCACAATACTGTTGATAAGCTAGAGAAGAAGGATTCAGCAAGGACATTTGGAACACAGGGGGCTGAAAAGTATTCAGTCTCATAGTTGAATGATGACATAATCAGTCCTATGCATTTTGGTTGTGAGTCAGAAGTTACCTATTAAAACCCCCACAAAAATATTTTACAAAGTAAGGATGACAGGTTTCAGAGAAAATACAGTGCTGCCAATTTTTTTTCTTTAGGGTATGGAA
>VXBO01007985.1:0-51385 GCA_013400135.1 Rhinoptilus africanus
AAAAAGGTGCACTATCACGTCCACAGTTTTCTCATTATTTCTAAAGATTTTTTAGGAATCGAGCCAGCAGCAGCGGGAGAGCCCTCTGCAGTTCATGGCTTCCAGTCCACCTTTTCCTGCGTGCTCTACATAAACTTTTCTTGGCCTTGGTTTGTGAGAAATATTCAGAAGGACATCTCTTTTCTGAAAATGCTTATTCCATCTGTCCTTCAGCTCTGATGTGTTAGTCTGTGGGTTTGTGGACTATTCTGTGGAAGACCTGTGACCGTCATTAGGACAAGAGTTTGTAAAACCAACCTGTCTTTTCCAGAAAGCTTTGTGAAAGTCGTGTTTTTAAAGAAATGTAACAGTGTCTGTCCTTTGAATCCAAAAAAATGTATCATCTGATGCATCTTGACTTACATATAGCCTTCCCTTTGCTAGAATGTGTTTTTAATGCTGTTTTTCAGTTACATTTTCAGATATTTCAGCCCTTTCTTGGTTCCATGGGTGCTACTTCCTCCTGTCCTTCCTAGAATGGATGCTGCAAGCTTTCCTTGTGTTACCAGCAGGAAGAATTCCTCAGGTCTGAACTCCTTGGCTCTTTTCATCTCCTTTTCTGGAGCTGATAACATGGTATTCACGGGTAACATGGCATTGCTGAGGGGAAGTGGGAATAAGGGGCTGTACCCCCGGGGATGGTTAGGTCTGCAAGCAAGGGGAGACAGCCCTGGCCAATGTCTCATTGTTGACCATTGTGGGAGGCAGAAGGGAAAGTGAGAACTGGTAATACATACCTGCTTTCACTGGTTCTCTGTTTGCTCAATTTCTTTGTCCTTCCTCTCAAGTCAGGGATGGTTTTCCCTCAAGTTTAGATTTTCCATCATCCTTAAACCCCTGCTTTTTGGGGGGAGCCGTTGATGTTAACCAAAGCCTTAGGAGAAATTTGGAAAGAATTTCATTCCAACATAGAGGCAGAAGAATTACAGGACATTAATCCAGTGCTGCATGCAATCAAATTTGAGTTTGTGCACTGACATAGACAACTTTGAGATGTCCACAGCACCTAAAAGAAATCATAAACAGAGTCCCAGAAGAATCAGATCTGACTATGGCTTTTCTGCAGTTGTTTGCAAACTAGCATGTTGAATTGCAAATCATTGAGAAATAATGCAAATATGGTTAATTCTACACCCTATTGATGGAAAACTCAAGTTGTTCCATAGACCAACGTGCATTTCATAAAAATATACAAAATTTATTCTAATGGTGGTCTTCGGAAGCAATGCAGGGGAATTGTATTCAAATAGTTAAGAACATGAGTAATTTTTCTGGTAGCATAGCCTCACTGAAATCAAGCGTAGTAAAATGGTTGTGTGTAAATGATCCAATTGATAAACAGCTTTTGTAACATTATTGTATTTTTCTTCTATGTTCACTTAGTATACTGTATAAAATACAGACCTGACTTTTATTGAGTTGGCATAGACATTGGCAGTACAAATAAAAAGGAATGCAACTAAAACACACAGTCTGTATTTTATTGCTCCAAAGTTTAGAACAAGCAAACAAACAAAAATAAGAATTTTCCAGAATGCAGAAGATAGAAGTTCTGAGTGAACTGCCAGCCCCACTGTTTTTCCTTGCGTAACATGAGGGGATATTTTGCCCCTGGCAGAAAGGCAAAGTTAATCCTTGTTCTCACGGAATGAAACTGTTGCAGACTGTGAGTTGTTTCAAGGAGAGATTGTATTTTGTATTTTGAAAGTTTAGGTATTCAAGATTAAAGATTTCCACTTTAAAATGGCTTGGAAGGTAATACAGATATTGATACACTTTTTACCACTGCTTATTTCTCCTTACAGCCACATACTAAGCTAATGTAGTGACTAAAGCAAAATGCCATGCAGTAATCAGGTAAGTGCACAGAATCCATACATTGTTACAAAGCAGCATAACTATCAGAGTTCTAGCAGTTACAGCTGAGTAATACCGATTAAATGTAATCTGGCAAGTTGATACCAAACAGAATGTGTTACTACTACATTAATTAAGATGTTATCAAATTCAGTTAGCAGCTTAATATCATAGGCATCTTTCTCTAGACATAGTAAATATATTTATCTAAAAATTAATTATCAACATGTCTAATAATTAATCTCTTCAACTTTGATCTATTACTGAAGTAGATAAGTGATTATTCAGATGTTGCCATGGAAGACACATTGCAAAATAAAAGCAAAACCAGTCTTAACAACAATTTCAAAAGCTTTGGTGTTAGGGGGGTTTGCAGGGCTTCAGGGAAGTTGCTGCTGCTCACAGTTTATTGCAGGCTCAGACCTAAAACCAGCTAAGATGTGAATTTTAGCATGGAGAGGTGGTAAGTTTTGCCATTTTGAAGACAATACAATCAGAACATGAGTTGGTTGGGTAAGTGTTTGAGCCTTGAGGAGAGCTAGTAGGTTTTTAGATGTGTTCCAAGTGGTATTCATTGGTTGGGCATTGAGATGAGCTGAACAGAAGAAAGGAAGGCTGGAATAAAAGGTGATTCTGCAAACGTTTATGTTGCAGCGTAACTTGAAATGAAGGGGTGCTTTCATGCAGTACATGGTTGTTTGCAGAAGGAGTCCCCAAGTCTGGCTGCGAATGTCAAGTACAGACAAGAATCATAGAATCATTTAGTTTGGAAAAGACCTTTAAGGTCATCAAGTCCTAACACTGGCAGGTCCACCACTAAGCCGTGTCCCTAAGCACCACACCTCTATGTCTTCTAAATGCCTCCAGGGATGGTGACTCAACCACTTCCCTGGGGAGCCTGTTCCAATGCTTGACCAACCTTTCAGTGAAAAAATTTTTAACTAATATCCAATCTAAACCTCCTTTGGCACAACTTAAGGCCATTTGCTCTTGTCCTATCATCTGTTACTTGGGAGAAGAGACTGACCACAAGCTTGCTACAACCTCCCCTCAGGGAGCTGTAGAGAGTGATAAGGTCTGCCCTCAGTCACTTTTCTCCAGACTAAACAAACCCAGTTCACAGAATCATAGGATCTATTCCACTTGGGTTGGAAGGGACCTTTAAAGACCATTTAGTCCAGCCCTACGCCATGGGCAGGGACATCTTCAACTAGATCAGGCTTATCAGAGCCCCTTTCAACCTGACCTTGAATGTTTCCAGGGTTGGGGCATCTACCACATCTCTGGGCAACCTGTGTCAGTATTCCACCAACTTCATCAAAAAAATTTCTTCCTTATATCTGGTCTAAATCTACCCTCTTTTAGTTTAAAAACTTTACCCCTTGTCCTGTCTCAACAGGCCTTGCTAAAAAGTCTGTCTCCATGTTTCTTATAAGCCTCCTTATAAGAAGCCTCTAAGAGTACTGAAAGGCCACAATAAGATCTCCTCACAGCTTTCTCTTCTCCAGGCTGAACAACCCCAACTCTCTCAGCCTCTCCTCATAGGAGAGGTGTTCCATCCCTCTGATCATTTTTGTGGCCTCCTCTGGACCCGCTCCAACAGGACCATGTCTTTCCTGTGTTGTGCTGGAGGCTCCAGAGCTGGATGCAGTACTCCAGGTGGGGGGGGTCACAAGAGTGGAGTAGAGGGGCAGAATCACTTCCCTCGACCTGCTGGCCATGCTTCTTTGGATGCAAACCAGGACACAGTTGGCCTTTGGGGCAGCGAGTGCACATTGCTGGCTAATGTCCAGCTTTTCATCCACCAGTACGCCCAGGTCCACAGGGCTGCTCTCAACTCCTTCATCCTCCAGCCTGTATTGATATCAGGGCTTTGCCTCAACCCAGGTGCATGACCCTGCACTTGGCCTTGTTGAGGTTACACATGGGCCCACTTCTTGAGCTTGTCCAGATCCCTCTGGATGGCATCGCATCCCCCAGGTGTGTAAACCACACCACTCCGCTTGGCGTCATCTGCAAACTTTCTGAGGGTGCACTCGATCCCACTGTCTATGTCATTGATGATATTAAATAGTACTGGTCCCCATACAGACCCCTGAGGGACACCGCTTGTCACCAGTCTCCATCTAGACATTGAGCTGATGACCACTACCCTCTGGGGGAGACCATCCAACCAATTCCTCAGCCACCAAACGGTCCACCCTTCAAATCCATTTCTCTCCAATTTAGAGAGCAAGATGTTTTGGGGTACTCTGTCAAAGGCCTTACAGAAGTCCAGAGAGATGACATCCATAGCTCTTCCCTTGTTGACTGATGTAACCGCTCCATCATAGAAGGCAACTGGGTTGGTCAGGCAGGACTCACCCTTGGCGAAGCCATGCTGGCTATCTTGAATCACCTCCCTGCCCTCCGTGTGCTTTAGCATATCTCCTAGACGATCTGTTCCATGATCTTTCCAGGCACAGAGGTGAGTTCCCTCAGCCTCTCTTCATATGACTTGTTCTGTAGGCCCTTCACCAGCTTCATTGCCCTTCTTTGGACATAGTCCAGGTCCTCAATGTCCTTGTAGTGAGGGGCCCAAAACTGAACGCAGTGCTCGAGGTGGGGCCTCACCAGTGCCGAGTACAGGGGGATGATCCCTTCCCTAGTCCGGCTCACCACACTGTTCCTGATACAGGCCAGGATGCTGTTGGCCTTCTTGGCCACCTGGGCACACTGCTGGCTCATATCCAGCCGGCTGGCCACCAACACCCCCAGGTCCCTTTCTGCCGGGCAGATTTTCAGCCACTCTTCCCCAATCCTGTAGCACTGCTTGGGGTTGTTGTGACCCAGGTGCAGGACCCGGCACTTGGCCTTGTTGAATTTCATGAAAGGATGCATGAAAGAAGAAATAAATGGTCCATTAAGTACTTATGCTGGTTAGGAGATTACCTGTGGAGGAAATAAAAAGATCAGAGTAAAGAAGAAATCTGAGACAGAAGTAGTGGGATACAGAGAGTAGCACACTACAGAGATGTGTGTAGCATTGGTTGTAGATGTTTGAAGGACAAATATGTAAAAATCTTAGTATATGGGAGAAATTCAGGTAATGGAGACATGTGATTATGTGTGGTCTTTTAAACTGAAACCCAAACAAGAAAAGGAAAAAAAACCCCTTTGATCCTTCCTGTGCCTAGAAAAGAAAAAAGCAGAATATTATGCAATTTTCTTGATAAGTTATGTTCCAATTACAGTACAAAACAGTCTTGCTTTATTTAAACAGGAATGAGGTCAAAGTATTTAGTTGAGGTTCAGGGTTTGTTTGCGGTATTTAACCTGGTTACCAAAAATATATGATGGAAAGATGGGATTTTGACTCTTAAAACAAATGAGATTTGTTCTTAAGTCACTGTTCATATCAACTATGTAAGTAAAGGAAAACCACAAGTGTTCATTGAAACATGCATTTACTGGGTTAATCTGGTATGAAGAGTAGTTGTACATGCTTTTTCACCATCTATTAATTTCTAGTGCTGATCCATAACAAAGCAAATCACCGTTTTTTCTTAACTCCTACCAATTTTCAGCATTTACCCATACGTTGTAATTCTGTTAAGCTCATCACGACTGGAGTTACATCTACAAGAAGGTCCTCCAAAGCTGTTGCACTCCAAAGAGAAGTGAGTGTCAGATTCTAAAGAAAAACAGAGAAAAATGAGAAATTTGAGAGATGTGGCTCGAATATTATTCTAGAATCCAGTTCTGTAAGAATATATTAGTTTGGGTCTTCAGCTACTCACTTTAGCTGAGAGTCTTTCGTACTCACTTGTTGGCCTTTGCATCCTCTGCAACCATTTAGAGGTTATACATGACAAAAAGTATGGAATATCTACTGTAAAGTAGTTATTCAGCATTAGGTCCTATGTTGGGATTCCTTAGCAGCTTTAAAAGTCTGTCCTTGAAAATGGGTTTACCTAAACTGCAGAAAAAATAGGCTCAGTAGTGAAGAAGGAGAGCACACAAAGGAAGTTAATGCCAAACAGCTATTGTGCCTTTTTTTTTCCCCTTTAAATTATCTGTGAAATCTCAATGTACACAATCGCCTACACTACTCCAGAATGCAAAATCAATATAGAACAGTTTCAGTCTAACAGGTATTGTTTCATGCTCACTGTAACCTGAATAAATGCACGTGATAGTATTAGACCTGTCTAGTTTGAACCCCAAAAGCTGTAGGGCAGCCTTGAACCCCAGGGAAGGAAGTGCACTTTGCTTAAGTCAAAGTGAGGCAACATTTTAGCAGACAGTTAAAACCTGTAACCCTTCTATTCACCCGTGCGCATATGGTATATAGCTGTTCTGAATACTAGGAATGTCTTGCACAGGACGAATTGATGAATATAACTGTCCACCTGGACTGTACAGATGGTTGAAGTAGCTCCTGAATTGCTTTATCATACAGCTTAGCACTCAGTTAAACCAGCACTGATTTTTTTCTGCCTCAAGGACCAGGTTGTAAGGAGCTGCTTCATGATCACATAGCCCTCCGCACAGTTGATAATCTGTAATCTTGACCAGTATCCCAGCACTACGAATCCCCTCTGCCCCTTGTCAGTCAGAGGCCCTGTGACACACCCATGACAAAACAGTGGTTTTGCCTTACAGAGATCAGTTTATTTTAAGAACCTGAGCTAAGAACATCTCCTTTATTCCTAATAAAAATAAATTATCCGTTTGAGAGTTGGCTGCAATAAAGCTGTGAACATCTTCACGGATACTCTAGTCAGAGTATAAAGATTATGTCCTAGCACCTCACCAACAATTGGTGAGCACAGGAAACATAGAGCAGTCTGTAGTTCTCAGAAGTCATTTCCAGGACAGATGTTTTTCAAGCACCACTTTTAGCTCCAGATCTTGAGAACTGAACTGTACTTCAAAGGACTACTCCCCGTGTCACGCAGCCTGATGTGATTGAATGAAGCAGCTTAATATTTATAGTTTCTTTTTTTCAGGTTTGTTATTATCCTTGGATAGAAGATATTGCCAGTCCACAACCCTGCCTCATATGGGTGTAAAGTAAGATGTGAAGACTTTAAAAACGACTTTGTATAATTTCCTAAGAGAAACTGTTTCTATTATTTTTAATACTTGAGATTTGATACTGCATCAGGAAACATTTAGAAACTAGCAGCTGGAGGACTTTGCTGGTCTTCCTGTGCCAACACTGATTTCTTTGGGGAATTTGTCCCTGAACAGGTACAATATTTGCGTGGCAGGAGACCACAGATGATTAAACAATGTTCCTGTAGCAGATCTGATTCAATGAAAGTAAGGTTTGATATAGATCATGTTGAATGACTTGATAGATAAGTATGAGTAGATTTATTCAAATCTTCACCATGGAACGCATTCATGTCTTAATTGTCTTATTTTTCAGAATGTTGGAGGTATGAGAAGCTGAGGATTTTTTTCGTTGCGATTCATGGGAACTAAGGTAAGTGTCCTGATATTGATTCAAACTCTAAAAAACTTCACACCCACAGTTTATCAATCTTCATCTTTTATTTTCTGTTCAGCAGATACAAACCAAAGATAGCAACTGATCAAGCATGTATGATTGAGCAGGTTGGTGCAGTTGTCCTTGAATTTGGTAATTTTTTACCTAAAGACATTCAGTTCTTTATAATGTCCTCAATATTCTGCTTCCTCCAGCCTATTGCCTGATCTCTCTTGTTCTGGGTCCACCTTTCTACCAGGCAGATTTTTCATGTCTCGATCATGTCTTTATTCCTGTTAATATGCCATTTAGATGAGGAATCATCAGAAATTAGTCTTTATTCTCTTTGTTAGACCGCAGATGATTGCACTACTCAATGCTCTACTGCATTTGCTCTCACAGAGGGATCATAGCTGTGTGTGAGATGATTACCTGCACAGCTGAAATTTTGTTTCATGCTTTATTACAAGAGATAAGTACATAGCTTTGTGTGGTGCTGAGTCCTCAAGTCCTCTGGTACATCAGTACCTAGTTCTTGTACATTTTTGGGGCAGATGGATACAAAGGCAAAATTCCTTACTGTACATCAGATGAGGTCTTAATCTGACCAATCTGACAGTGTTCCACAATGTAATCGACTGATGGGGGTGGTCTTCGTCAAAAGTAGTCTGTTATGGGATTGAAAAAGACAATAGATGCCTGTTTAAATTATCCTGATTTGTGAAAATTATTAGGCCTTCTATTCAGAATTTCACCAGTGATTCAGTCAGTTCCTTTTTTGTCAAACTTATTTCCCCAGGACAAAATCTGACGGTGCAATGTCATGTTTTTTGTTTCTTTTCCAAATGATGCTGAATCATTAAAGCAGACAAGATGTTTACAAAATCAGCATGTCATTTAAAATTCATATTCCCTTCAAAATCTGCCAGTACCCTTGCTCTTTCTTATGATATCAGCTTTGCCAGGTACAGCGGCTAGAATTTCCCAGGAGAAAAGTGGAAACAAATTTCTTGCTTTTATGTCATCATCACATTTCTGTTACTCAAAAGATTTTGGTAAGTAAAAATTTTACAGAATAAAAAGCAACAGAGAATATGGCTTTTGGGTAACTCAGTGGTCAAAGCTAACTTGTGTGTGTTATATTCGTAATGCAGTTTTTAGAACTTAATACAAATTCTTAGATGATGCTAACAACACTATTAAAAGATGCCGGAACTCTGAAATTTAGAACAAGGTCACTGGCAGCCTCTAATGAGACCATATTCTTAATACAAGGCTAATTATTTCTTGATGGAACAGTCTGTGATAATAATCACCATGCTTTTATATGGAAAAGAAAGAGAGCACGCAGGAGTTGAATTAATATTTAGCAGCTCAGAAATGTCACAGAAACAGAATCAGCTAATTTAGATATGTTTGTTGGTTTCCTGTCCACTAGATAATAGCAAATATTTTTGCATGCCATTTTATGTCATTCATTATTTAAATATCCTGATGTTATTGTTGTTGGCATAACTGTACAAGTAGAAACTCAAGAGAAAGCGCTTGATTATTTTCTTGATATTAAGAAACATATAGACAGGAGGAAACTAAGAGAAACAATTGAACAGTAGATAATACTTCCTCAAATAACATTTCTTTTGACAAAGCAGCTGAGGTCTGATATTCTTTCTGCAATCTAGGCTTCAAAACTATTTTCAGTCTAAAGCAAGATTAAGAATGGGCTCTGATGCCTGGTAATTGCTAGCTCCACCGTATTTTAAATTTTTGTAGTTCTGTGTGACCTCAGATGACAGGGTACCATTGCTAAAAGGCTCTGTCTTTCATCAAGCCTATGTGCCAAATCATTGTTTCACAGAGTAGATACATCTTTACTGAGGGAAAAGAGCCCCAAAGTACAAATAAAATCTATGGGACTTAGAAAAATGTATGGTGTTATTTTTTTTCCAGGATCCTCTATGTCAGTCCTCTGATAAATCTATCTGATAGCAGTATTCTTATTTTTAAATCTTAATCAATAACTTGGATGTATTGAATAAAGAGAATAGTTTATCTTGCACTGCAACTTCAATTTTTATACTCTTCACCAAACAATTAAGATGAAGGTAATGCTAGGAATTAGTTAACCAAATACTTAATACCCCTTAATTACCTGGTAATAAACTATAATTTATAGAGATAAATTAAGATAGGGAAGCAAAGTTTTGCATTGACAAAGATCTGTAATATGTTGCTACTACTTGGTGACTTAAAGCAAAACTCCACAAACGTATTTTTTAACTTTGTCCTTTAAAGAAGTCTTATTTCAAGTGAGCTGAGGTTGTGACCGCTCTTTTGTTGACTTGCATTTTCAGTTGTTGTTTTCATTACACTAAAACATTTTGGACTATAATAGAAAAAATATTTTTTCTTTTGACAGCCTCAGGGAAGTTATATCTGTGCTCATGAAGTTTCTCAAAAAGCAAAACACTGAAGAAAGCATATTAAATAGTGACAGCTTAAAGAAACAATTCTGACATTATACAGTGAAATATCTTAGTCAAAAGTAAGATACATATACATTTCTGCTAACCATCAACTTTGTTTTCAAAACTAATAAACTATTCCAGGAAGCATGTTAATTAGACAAGCTTGTAGGAATGCAACAAAAATATATTTGAACTATATAAGGATTTTTATTCTTCAAACATTGTTACTATGTCTTTTGGATCCTTGTATACGAGAAATAGTAATTTTATGCAGTGTGTGTCAATGTGCCTCGCCCTAACTTGCCAGGCGTTGAATCCATCATCTGAAATGCACATATGCCTCATTATTTACTTAGTAAATCATTTACTGCATGTATTGAGCAGATGAACCTGCAAGTCATGGGGCTGTGCATCCCAGTATTTATTCAAAGACAATGGAACTCTACAAAATAATAGTAAAAATGTCTAATTTTCCCTTTAAAATCTACTCAGATCTACATTTTCTTATATTAGTGATAACATTTGAGTTTACTCCTTTTATCCCAACAATTTAGTCCAGTTTAGGTTTGATAGTTTATGGGTGTTACATGTGTGACAGAGGTAGACTATCTGTTAAATTACTTGTCACTGCTATGAATATTTGTTGAAGGAAACAGTGTCAAGCTGATATTTCTTAGGCATATTTGCAAGATGATGGGATTATAAAATGTAAGCAATGGCCTACCTTTGATAAATGGTAGAAGAAAGAAGAAAGAACGTGGAAGAAAGCCATGTATTCCACAGCTGGTTTGTAATAAAACTACTGCAGTACAAATTTAAATAAATTTATGTACAAGACCATGTTACAAAAATATATCGCCTCTTTCATTGCCTTCTAATACTTTAGTTGTAAATGTGCACCTTCACAAGGGGGTATATAAAGTAATTTATCTGACTCAGGCTTTGCTTTGAGGTGGTTTCAGCTGCCTGGAAGGCAGGACCTTAGACTTTAACAGCAAACTCCTCCATCCTAAGAGGACAAAAGGCGGTTCCATGAGCCCTGTTGTGAGCTTTGCCATGTTTCAAGTGCAATTGTCTTCTTGTGCCTCAAAATATTTGACAACAGCCACGCTCACCCTTTCTGAGGAAACAGGCCGAGGGGTCCCCTTGGAAGGACCTTGTTCTACATACCTCCATCAGTCTTGACAATGCAACACAAATGCACGTGCCTGTTGTGTGCATAGTTGTGTGTCCATCTTGTCATGGCTCCTTGGGAGGGGGGTGGCTATGAGTAGTCTGCAAGCTGCTAGAGCAAGTCATCAGCTTTATCATCTGCTTCCAGATGACAGCATTTTTTGGGAAAGAGGGCAGCAGAGAGTGAGTCACAGGCTTAATGAAGTGCTCTGGGAGGTCATCTTCCTCTTTGAGATACACGAAATGAAAAGAGTGGTTGGTCAACTAAGTTAAAGTCAAGGGAAATCCTCTCAAAATCACTATTCCAAACATTATTTGTTATAGATGTTTTTGTCACTAATTTTGAAAATTTTTTTATCATCTAAAAGTTGTCCTATCCTCCAGCAGCAAGTGGCCAGTACAGTATCACCCATAATGACACTGCTGTTGTCACCATTGGGATTGTGGGTCGGGTGGAGAACAGGTATGGTAGACGAGTGATGAAGAGGAAAGCATTTTTGTGAAGATACAATAAATAGAAGACTTGGCTTCTGTGAGTGGAAATGTGAGGCTGTGCCACACGCACAGTTAGTTGTGACAGATCTCCTTTGGTAGCCTTCACCGATGACAGCACTCACAGGTAGCATGAGCACAACCGTATAATAATGTTTCACTTCCCTCACAAGCTATTGCAACTCCCGCCGCCCGCCCTTCCGTTAGCTTCTCTTCATCCACATGCCCTATTGTTCAGCCGCTGGCTGCGATGGCCTCCCACTGTCAAGGGTCCTCTTCCCCGTGACCTTGGCTCTCCTGCATGCAGCAACACTATGCCAAGACCCCAAAGCAGCTGCTGCACAAGTTGTCTCCCAACCCAGCAGTGATACAGCTGCTTTGGTGTGGCATTCACCTCCCCTAGTTAGTCCCTCCGAGGTGAATTCTTCATAATTACGTCTCCATAATTATTTCCTTCTCCTTTGTGGCAGCAGGGAGGCATGCGCTGCCCCAAACACCATGGGAGGAGTTGTGTGTTACCTTCTGCTGTCGTATGCCTGGTGCTTGTGAAAAGCCCAGAATGACAGGGAGAGGGAGGGCAGGAAAAGGACCCAAAGGTGTGTTCCTTCAACACCTCCTGCTTGGCACTTGAGCCCTGGTTTTATGATGGTCAAGTGTCACAGGGGACCAAGTTACAGGGTGAATCAAACTCTATATTTAGGAAGAACAACTGGAAGCTATGACAGGAATTCCCTTTTACACTTTGCTTCTCAGCCGAGTCCCACTCCAGCCTGGAGCAGCTCTCAGTGCCGTCCAGGCTGAAAGCATCGGAGCTATTTCAGACACATTAAAAGGATCGCAGTCAATACCTCAGCTGGTAGAAGAAGATACCTCTTTCAGCATCGAAAGGAGGTGCACATACTCACTTGACGGTTTGGAGCTTTTCTTATATAAGTATTTAAGTAAGCTAATCTTGAAGGGGTCAATTAAAAACTTGAAAGACCCTTATGAAAACTCTAATAACTGCTGCGAGGTCACTACAATAGTTGTGGGTTTCTGTTTATTTTAGTGTCTCGTGCAGCATATCAGCATACTCAGAGCAGATTGTTATAGTTACTGCTTCATCATCTGTGGGGATCTTTAAAGATTTAGAACAGAAAGTCACTTAAATACCTAGTGACTCATAAGAAGCCTAACTCTGTATTAGCTTCAATACTGTAGTACATAGGTACATGCTTATTGTTTTCTATGTGTTTGTTATTGCTAATGAAATATTACATGGAGGTTTTGATGGTAAGAGAGATGCTCTTTCACTGTAAGCTTAACAGGTAACTGTAGCGGAGAAAACTGCTTTACAGAAAATGTAATCGCATTTGCCTAGAGCATGTAGTAAGTTTTTGTGTAACAGGCTGGAAGCTGCAAAGTGGGGGTTTCTCTTCTTTCTTTGTGCTGGCTGGGTCTCACAGTAGCCTAGTTCCTGTCAAAGCCTTCTAATAAGATAATAGAGTGTAGTTCTGTGTCCAAAATACCCGTTGTGCTTGATGCCATGAGTGTGGTGGGGGGAATGGACAGCTTCCAGCTGGGGCGGGGGGAGGGCTCTCCCTCCTGTCTGTGTGCGTCTCTTGTGCGGATTACAAAAGATGGTATTATGATATCTCATTGCATTTAAAGCAAATTGAATAAGTCAGCTTATTATCTTGCTGCAGCTCTGTCAGTGATTATTTTTAGCAGAGGAGCAGAAGATAGATCCTTTGTTTTTCAAAGGTTCTTTTCAAAACACTGAATTATTTCACTGTAGTGGTCCTGTATTTCACAAGTAGTCTTGTTCCCGGATACTTTCACTGTGAAGCCAGGGTTTGCAGGGGAAGTCTGGCATGAAACAGCTCCGAACTGCCGTTGCTTTCTAAGTTTGGCTCAGCATGCAGCCCATAAAAGGTAAAAGGTAAGGTGTGGGGAGGCCAAAAAGACACAGGGGACTACAGGCTGTGTGCGTCTGCGTTTCTCTGCCTGCGTACATGTGAAATCCTGGTGTGGAAATCAGAGTGAAGAATGAGTTTTGCAAGTTTGCAGAGCTGATTGGAATGCCAGAAATAACTTAATACAATCAGTGCAGCCCTTTCAACTCTCTCTCCGAGAGGTGTGGCCAAAGAACAAAGGAATTTATAAAAATGAACTTCAGGAATTTATAAAAATCACTTCAGTAACAGATGCATCTGTAATCTAAGGTTTATTTTCCTGTGGTTGATGGTCAGTGTTGCTCTGGAGGGAAACTCAGGGAAGGAAAGGGAGAGAGACAGAGAAGATGGTCTATTTTTACTCAGTAGCGTGTTGCTGTCCTGATTTCTCTGTCGGTAATGAGGACAGCATGAACTGGTAGGAAAATCACCTCCTCCAAAAGCAGTCCTACACAATTGTATCATCCATCCGTCTTTAGGAACCGGTGTCTGATTGCAATCATTTTGAACGCAGGCTTCTTGTGAAGCCAGAGCACCTCACTGAGGAGGACTATTGCTGTGCTTCTTTTAAAGTTCAGATTCAATGTAAATCCTTGCCCATTTAGCTGTAGGTGGCCCAAGAAGTGTGTATCAGTGTTTTTGCAAAGCACAGGCTCTCAAGATGAAGGAGTACACCTTACCTTTAATTTCCTTGTGACAGTGTTTACAAAGTAGATCCACAGTGTTTTAAAATGTTTTGTGTTAATTTCCTGTGCTTTTGTTTCCCTTTTTCATTCCGATTACAAAGAGGAAAGGTGATAAGAAAAATTAATTAAACTTTTCAGGGTTTTGAGTCTTATCTTTCCCATAAACTTGGGGATCGTTTTCTGTTTATCTTTGGAATACAACCACTGGTTAACAGCACGGTTATTTCTATGCATAGTAAAGACTTTCAAAAAGAAAGAGAGACAGTGCAGTATATCTTTTTGGCTTTTCAAAATCTATGCAAACTTTGTCATGAACTTCAGTGGTTCAGATTTCATCCCTTAAAGTAAATTCTAAATTTTTTTAAGCTACCTCTGATTTTAAAATTGTACATGTAAATGTAAAACCACAATATAAAACTCACTGGAAGTGTGCTGATTTTCTTTTCCATGGTGGGATTTTTTTGCTGATTTGCTAATTTGTCAGAAGCAATTTAAACCCGAAGCAATCTATGAAGATGCCATCCTCTGACTTAAGGCTATGTGTTGGTTTGGACAGCACTCTTCACAGCTGAGAGCGCGATCAGAGAGAGACCTCTAACGGCAGGTCATTTTTCATTTAAGTTCTGCTCAGCATTATACACGGATTTAAAGCCAGTGTGAGAATATGCAAGGGCAAGTCTTCCATGCAGCCTCAGTGATACAATTTCAGGCTGATATTCCAGGCTGAAGCCAACCTACGACTGAGCTATACTTTTCCTTTGGTACCGCCTCCATGTGACAGTCACACTCCATGGAGTAGCAAAGCCTTTGACCCACTTTTGATTTCTTGGTGTATTTCTACTATTCCCTCCTACGTCATTTATTACTTTTCTCAATATGCTTTCTTCTCATCTCAGGTTAAATATAGTAGCCAAAATACGCTGTAGTGTGGTTGTGATCAATGAGTTCTCTGGTGAACTCATTTCTCACCTTTTAGTATTGCTATCTTATTTTGTATTATAGTGGTTAAATAACCAGACTTTGATGAAGGCCTAGTCCAGTTAAAACTGTAATTCTCAGTGAAAGAATAAAAGGCTGAGATGATATTTCAATTAAAATTAATCTGATTGATAATAAAATTTCTTGCCTTTTGTTTTAACCTTTACAGAATCTTTTGACTTTTGTGTATTTCCATTTGTTATTGTATATTAATACTGTATCAGTCCATATTTCTCCACCTACATAAAATTATATGGAAAACTCTGCTCTTTTCTATGTTATCGCTAAATAAAATGGATGAATCTATACGATCTAAAACTTTGAAGAGAGGCCACTTTGTGCTGTAACAATTGTCAAAGAGAACTTTACAGTTTGACCTGCGATGATCTTGATAATTTTCAGTCTATAGTTATTAAAGATTTGCAAGGATTTGCGAGTCAGAAAATGGTTATGCCTGCATTTATCAAGATTTTGTAGCCAGTTTTATTTGAAGGAAGGTTTAAACTGAGAGTTATAACAATTCCCACATACATACTGTGACAGAGATAATCACACATTGTTTATCCTCAAATGCTTTCCGTAATTCTCACTCGTTTTATGATGCTGTTAAGGTTTGAGAGATTCCTTATCTCTACTCATTATTGTTTTTAATGTGAAAGAGATAGCTCCATTTGTGGCTATGAAAGATTAATTGGAGAAGCTCAGGTGTTCTGTCTCCTTCTGATATGCAGTAGGAATAACTAAGCAACTCTGAAACTGAGATGGAAACAGGAGCTGGGCAGATGAAATGGATGCCTGTCAAGAGGCAGTGCGGGTTAAGTTCTAGCTTATCTGCCTTAGCTATCAGAATGTCAGAGCCTGTAACACTTTCCCATTTTGCTTGCAGGGATAAGCCTCTGTCTTAAAAATGTCAAAACAGCCAGCGTCACATGTCAAAGCCATTCAGGTAAGAGACAGTATTTATGTTTCTAATATAATAAAATAATAAATCTCAACCTCCATTGCTTGGAAAACTGCATTTTTGCTCAGACAAAACACCACGGAAGTGCTATCTGGGGATTATTCTTTTAAAGTGAAAAGCCTGCTAGATATGAAAGCACTGAAAAAGTTTGACCTGAAGAGCATCTTATGATCTGAGCTGATCAGATAGGTTGGGTGATAGCTTGCTTGCATGGTCTTTCAAGTGTTAGGTTCTGCCTGTTGGTGGATCAGCTAAGCAAAACATGGTGATACATCTGCTGATAACTGCTCGGTATTATGAGTAAAACTAATTCTTGCAACTATTGGATTTTCCACAGTCAATATAGTGGTGGAAAAAATATTGGCTAAAAAGATGGCAGAAGTATTGTGAAGTTTTTAATGTCTGCAGTCCTTTAGGAAAAAATCCCACAAGTTCCAGTATTTGTTTAAGAAACATTTTATTTAAAAGCCAAGGTAAAATGAGAGAAGTGTTAATGTTTTCATTAAAAAAACCCTTGTATGTCACATACCTTCTCAAGTGGCATATGCTCTTAAGGATGAAGTTGGTTGTTACATATCTGTAAAAGAAACAGCTGAAGAGTTATCACGTCATCATGAAGTAGCACCATGAAGAATGTATTTAGCTCATGCTATCATTGATATATGCCAAAAAGCCTAAATACCTCCTGAACTGTGGAAATTTAAAGAAAGTTCATGCATTTTCTAAATTGCGTTTGCAATGAAATTTTACAGCGAGTTCAGGTTCCCTTGGAATTACATAAGAAACACAACATGGAATTTCTGAAGTCTGATCTGTCCTTTCTTTCCCCAAGATAATACTAATGCAGTGGATTGGAGCATCAAGAAGATTAATTACCCAGTGGCTAGACAGCATACTGAAGTTGCAAGGCACTGTAAAAATGCTAATTCATTTTATCATCATCAAGACTACTGGAACAAGCATGCAAAGTGCTCTACTCTAACTCAGCTGAAATTAGCAGAAGTTTGCCATTGATTTCACTCAGTTCGAATTTTCATCCCTCTTTTCCAGTGACTATGGAAATGTTTCTATGATTAGTGAAAAGTGTTGATAATTTATAGCTCAAAAGTATTTATATTTTACATTTAAACTCTACAGACACATGCAAATATTTTAAAGGAATGAATTTGGTTTACTTGTTTCCCTAAAGAAGTAGTTATATACTCCTTTTTAATTTTATGATGACTTTCCTACTTCTAAATGTGAAAAATTGCTTCTAGTTTGTCCACTTAAAAACTGTATTAAGTTTAAGCATTAAGTTTAATATTTTAAGAAACTTCAATTTCTGCAAAGGTAATTTGAATCATGAGAAAAATTACAGCACAAACTTTAAAATAAATCTATTAAACATTGTGTCAAAGGTTGCTCCAGCAGGGAGACTTGCACTTGAATTCATGCCTATTACACTTTGAGCACTCTAAGAACCACGACTTAAAATGTCACATTACTTTTATACGTTGTGATTCATATATTATGATCCTTTGCTATTATGTGTTATTATAGTAGGACCGACATCCCCTGGAGATTATACATCGTGCTCCAGCAATGGAAATGTAATGGCACTTTACTAACTGAAGTATTTCATGGCACTCCATGTCAGAATTGTATTCTTTCTGACCGTATGAGATGTACGCTAAAATCTTCACTTGCCAACAGCCACTAAATACAGATGTGGGAGAGGTAAAAGGAGAAACTGGCTCCCGAGAGTAGTTTGGAACAGTAGAGGACCAAAGTGGTTCCCAAGAGTAGGTCAGAGTGATAGAAGGCCAAAATAGTGTTAATTCCTGGTAACTTTCATTGCTGACCTCCCACCCGCGCCCCCCCAGTGTGTAAAAGGCAGTGTATAGCTCTGGCTGACAAATATTCTACCTACAAACACCGCTTTTGGCTTTCCCCACAGGTAAGGATGAGGGGTTCCCTATTTTTTTGCCTGAATTACATTCAGTTTTGTCTGCAGTTCCTCTGTTTTTATTATTTTTAGCTTGCATATGTTTATACTGAAGTGGTTTTCCAGCTTATTCAGTCATCCTTCTGGACAGCTAGGAATGGCTGTGATGCTGTGGAGAACCTACCCATAATGGTTCTCAGCTCATGCAGGGTTGCTGGTAATTCCAGGCCCAACAGTTCCTGCTCTGGATGCCCTGTCTCTAGTAAACAGAAAAAAGAACACAAAAACATCTCTAAACACCAGTTTAATTGAGTCAAACCAGCTTACAGATATTTTTCCTTTGGTCTGTTCAGGAAGACCTTAGTGCAGTACATGAGTATGCCTGCCTACTCACTCTGAACACTGCAATAACATCCAAAATATGGTAGGCACTTTCCGAAAACAAAGGAAGATGCAAACCCAATTGTTTAAATAATTAGTATGCTTAAAAATAATAATCACACCTTGGTAGTCTGTCTAAAGCAATTAATAGTTAGGATTTCAGGAGTTTGGAACAAAAAAATTCCTGTTTAGCATTTCACTGGATGGGGAGCAGGTGAGGAAGAGGTAACTGAGGCTCATATCTCAGCCCCAGGAGACAAGAGCCCTGAAACATGTTTTAAAAACAAAATTGCAAACTCTTGCTGATCACCGCACAACGCAGTCCTCGCAGAGCTACATTGGTGTGCAGAATTTGGTCCGCCAGTTACACAGCTGCTCATCCAGGGGAAGGGACCAGCATTGGATTAAGAGGGAGATTTACAGCTCAGGACTTTGGTACAGGAACTGTTCGGCAGTCAGTCATACTTTCGTTTCATACTAGAAATACTTGAATTTATAGGACGTGTTATCAGATCAAGACAGTGTTAAACTATGTCTTAAAGGCTGCTCGTTTCACCAAGTAAATACTTCATGTCTGCATACGTCTTGTCCAAACTCTGATGTGAATGCACTTGCTGCAGATAAAATAGTTCAAACCATTTCCGTGTGACACAGATTACTGTGAAAATGCTGAAGCAG
The DNA here is from genome assembly GCA_013400135.1 of Rhinoptilus africanus. Lineage (NCBI taxonomy): Eukaryota > Metazoa > Chordata > Aves > Charadriiformes > Glareolidae > Rhinoptilus > Rhinoptilus africanus. The sequence continues at coordinate 19,051 of VXBO01007985.1, forward strand.
ACCAAAGGGTGGTTTACTTAGTTTAATTAGCAGTCTGGCACCTAGTAGTTCATTTCTGTTTCCTGAACCATTTTTAGTGCCAGTTAGCCTGTCAATCACGGCAGGAAATGCAAAGGCTGGGTATCAGAATTAGGGTGCTGTGGTATGCCCCGGGTGGCCGTGGCAGGTTGGCTCCTGCTTTTACAGACTCCGAGGGGAAGGAATGCCCAAGTTCAAAATGAGCATCAAGAGGAGAGATGGTTCTTAATGGTTCAACTCTGCAAACTTGTATGACCATGTTAGCTGTGAAGTGCAAAGAAGTTTTCTCATTCCAAAAAAAGAAGCTGCCTGGAGGTACCAGAGCCTGGAAGGGGAGATGCTTGAAATTAAAAATAGCAAAGCTGTTTTTTTCCACTCCCAAATGAAATAATGGGTTAAGTACTGTGAGGCTGAAAATGTGCTGTCTCCTGGGAACTTAGGAAGTGCAGGTGAAATGTTTCACAATATCTAAACTAATGCTTTGTGAAAAAGCATTATGAAATGAATACCCAGTTGTCTATAACGTATGTGGCCTTACAGACATTAGCCAGGCCCACTGAAATAGCAGCATCACCTTGCATAAATAAAATAAACAGAAATAGATCAATAGAATACAGGGAAAGGTGCTTATTTCTTGGCAAATGGATTCTTAATTTGCTTGAGGTTTGATTGCAGGTATCAGAACAGTTGCTGTTACTGAAAACAGCGGGCTGTTTTCCTGTGGTTGCCCAACCTGGGGCATGATCTGCAAGACCACAATTTGAGCAGAAGGACGGGATTATTCATCTTCATTTAATGCATATCAGTCAGATGGCAAACTACAATAGCACAGCTTGTTGTTGGAAGGTTCTCCGTTTCCGCTCCATAACATTACCGATTCACCCTCTGGTTTTACCAGTGGGAGTCATGATATTTTGATGACATTTCCTAGGAGCAGCTTCTCGTCTGAGATCACAAGATAAGAATAGGTATAAATTGTGCATTTAGTTGATCACGCCATTTGACTTTTAAAATAATCCAGCCTGGGTCACATAAGGAAATAGATACATTTTAGCTGCTCTTTCCTAAGCCATGTTTTCTGCCATTCTTTTATCAAAATTATTTCTTTTTAAGGTATCGATTGTAAGCCCCATTTATACTATGGCTACTGGCTTTCTGCTACAGATAAAAAGTCAGACTGATGCAGCCGTGTGGGTACCATTCTGCAGGGAGTTTGCCAAAGCTGGGGGCTAGCGGTCTCTCCGGCACTGGAGCCAGCTCAGCCTGCTCTGACCAGTCAGCCCCTGCTGCAGACTGGGCTGGGGTGGCTGTGCAAAACCCAACGGGGGCTGGAGGGTCGTATTTCTATGACTAAGGCATTGCATTTGCAGTTTGTGGCACCTGTGGATAAATTCTGTTGGTAAAATCACATTTGAAACACTTATGGCTTAAGTTGGCTCAGGAGGGGCTTTCCTTCTGAACTAACTACTTGTGATTAAACGAGATGAGAACTGGTGTCACTGGGAGAGGGAGAGTGGTCTGGTGGTTTGGGTGTTATTGTAGGATTTGTGTGATTTAATCTTAAATGCTGATTCTGACACTCCCTTTCTGTTTGACCTTGACCAAATCGAAGCAGACACAGATGCATAAAGACATGTCTAGTATACATTTGTTTAAAGTCCAATGAAATCAGGGAGCGTTAGACTAAAAGGCAGAAATTCAAAAGCTTTCTAGGTAGCTTTGTTTTTTCACTTTCCATCTTTAAAATGGAGATGAAAGCACTTCTTTTTTCCCACGGGAGTGGTGTGATCATGCATACATTGAAGGTATAAGTGCTTGGAAACCTCAATAATGTCTATCCTCTCATCCCACCCCTTTAGAGTTTTGCCATTTACTAACACTACGTCTATTTGTCAGTCACTATTACATGTATCATAATTTCTTCCTCACAGGCTAATATTAACATCCCAATGGGTGCATTTCGACCTGGTGCAGGCCACCCTCATAAAAGAAAAGAATTTACACCTGAAGAAGTGGAAGAGGTAAGAAAAAAAAGTGGTGGGGTATTTTTTAACTTTTTCTCCCAGGAGAATCTCTGCCATGGGTGGAAGAAAGCTTTTTAGTCAAGTTATAGCACTACACACCAGTCTTAGGTAACACAGCTGAACATACGCTGCTCATTCATGGAAACAGCTGGCCACCTACTGAACACTTCATATATACATTGTTCTGGTTTTGATGCCAAGGAACCTACAGGAATTTAAACTATTTTAAAGGTGCGTAGCTCTGCTTCAACTGCAGGATGACATCTGCTGTCAGGAAAGCCAGACAGGATTTCACCAGTAGTATTTAATGAGACTGGAGTTGAAGTGATGCAGCAGAAAAAGTTATGGCAAGACTTTGGAAGAATCTGCTACTACCTGCTGCCCTGCAGAGGGATTTGTTGTTACAGCTTAACAATATTGGAATAGGTTTTCAAACCTGACACTTTTTGGAATATTTACCAACAAGTAGAAATTGAATGTGAAGACTACACATTTGCAAATTAAAAACAGAAATTGTGAACCCATTTACTGGCATAGGGTGAAAATTCTGTGTTTGCATGCCTGTATTTTACAGGAGGTATTTAAGACTGAGTTTTGAATATGTTGTCAAATTTATACCTTAACCAACATTGATCACAAAGGTTAAGATTAAACATAGATATGATATTTCTGGATGATATTAAAGCATCTTATTTACCATGATTTTTATAATAAATAAGGACTAAAACCAAGAGTGGAGAACAAGGTAGTGGGCTACTCCAAACAAGAAAAAAATGCACGTAAGGATAGGTGCTTATGGCTTCCTGGACAGTTGGCTTAGTTTGGATTTATAATCACCAGCTGAGCACCGGTCCTGCTGGGCCAGAGCTGGGGATAGTTCCCAGAGCCAAGGGCAGCAAAGGCTCAAACTGACCCCATGCAGCCTGGCTGTCCCTGCTAGGACCCATCCGAGTGGATGTGCTGCCATGTGGGTGAAGGCAAGCCATCATGGCTGGAGGGATTTTTGCCCTCACAGAAAAGCAGAGCTGTGAGTACCAGGAGGGAGGTGGGTACCAACTTCTCTCCAGGCTTGCAGTGGCACCGTTGCTGATTCTGCCCCAAACAAGAAGCAGACAGATTAGTTTTGGACAAATCATCATCTCCTTCTGACCTGGTATTGGTACTTAAAATGTTCAGGTTTAGTTGTGTAAGAGCTAATTCTTCCCTTTCTCTCTAAATCTGACTGATTTCTTTATGAATTTCAACATATTTGATATAAATAGCGCTATGTTTACACAGAACTTTCCTGAAGAAATCAAACCCAGCCTGACTCAACTCTTCTTAAGAAGATTTTAAAAAAACAAACCCAAACATACAAAGTGACCTTGAACACGTATTGTGGCTTTCTCCCCTGGAGAGAAATCAAAGCATGCTCTCTTTGCAGTAATTAAACTGGTGAAGGAATGCATGCTGTTAAGCAGAAACTAATATTGCATGTGTGAATTCTGATGGTATTTGGGAAATAAAATAAATGACTAGCACTGATAATTAGATTTGGTTGGGTAAGTGAATACTGCTTTGCTTCTCGGTTATGTGAATACTATACATGAGACAGACATTATGGAATGAAAGTTCTTGGCCCCGGTTTTATAGCCAGCAAAGCAATGGGAGTAAGGACTACAGAAACAGATCTTGTAATAGGAATAGAATAAAAATGCTACCAGTGGACTTACCTTTTCAGCTTTGTCATCTCGTCAAGCTTTGCAATACAGCTTCTGATTCTATAGATCAGCTTCAGAAAAATACAGCTTTTGGTAACAGTGCTTAGCATTTTCCACTGTGTTTTAAAACCTTGGCAAAGGAGATGAGGGAAATACGGGTCTTACTCAAAGGGATGGTGGAGTCAGAAGGGAATGCATATTTTCGAAAGTCAATGGAGTAGACACGTTAACATGCGAAAGCAGTAGGTGTTGGGAATTTCAGAAAATAACTCTTCTTCAGTCAGAGCATTTCCATGCATGTATATGTTAACTCTTATCATATATCTACATCACTCTTCAGAGTTCTTTCAATAAAACTGAAGGCCAAGGTCTGATCTCAGCTGTGTATTGCACCAGAGTGGGTGATATAGGGAGGCATGCAGTCATAAATAGCACACACCCGAGATTAGATGGGAAAGCTAACATCAATTTATGGAGCATGAAGTCTCCAAAACATAGTCAAAATTTGCACCGCTGGTACTACAAGAAGGAATGGTATTGTAGACAGCTTGAAACAGTATCTTTAACACAGTGTCTACTATTTGGGTTTGAGGCATGGTAGTTTTTCCTGATTATTCAGATTATTTAGCTGTGCAAGAAAACTGTCAAAGGCAACAATACAAGCTGATGGCACCGTGGACTACCGATACAGTTTTGTGCATGCCTTCAAACACCTTCTGTATCAATTCAGTTATTCTCCTAGTGTGCTTTGCTACTGTTCCAGGATGTTAGATCATTAGGCTAGACATTAGACAGTATATATATTGTAGCTGGGGCTGGACTAGTGACTGGGATTTTAAATGATCAAAACAGAAACAATAGTATGATTTTATTAGTATCATAGAATCATAGAATCATAGAATCATAGGGTTGGAAGGGACCTCTTGAATTAACTAACATCATATCAGCTAAAAACTGAGAAAAGATAATAGAAGTTTACAAAGCCAAGCAATATAATTGTTGCTTTGGTTTTCTTACATCTGGTGATCTCTAGAAAGTTCATAAAGATCAGGTAAGAAGAAAATGTCAGTTTTCTAAAATTCCTTGGTTCTTTGTTACTTGACATTGCAAAAAGTCTGCTTCCTGTTTAGCATGTAATCCATTAATCAATAGAAAAAGGAGGAGTTTACTGGCCAATAATATTTGACAGATAACTTTGGAATTTTAAAAATTAAGTCAAATACTAATAATTGACTATTCACAGTCAATACACCTTTCCAAAAAGGGTGGCTAATAAATCTAAATACTGAATTAACTCCAGAAAGCCCATACCAATAGGATATCCACAGAGTACTCAAAAAAGAAAAAATCATTTCATTGTGAAACTATTTGCAGTAAAAAAATAATTAATCTCTAAACCTACATGATTCTCCCTATATGCCAGCTTTATAAAATATGGAAAAGGCTGGAACAATCTTAAACTCCCTGCTGTAAAAGTACTTCTTCAAAACATTGCTTAATCTAGAATAGAAATTGTCTAAAATACATGTTCTACCTCACCTAGGAGCAATAGTACAGCTGAGGTACTAAGGGCAGAAATACTGTGATCCATTGGGAAATTAGCTGAGATGCTATTGTGTAAGTGCTGTTATTTAGCTTGTATTTTTACAGTGTTAGTAAAATAGCCGTCAAGTGCTACCTTAATTTAAACATAAAATGACAAACCCCCTTCTGGTCTTGCAACTAAGGTTAAGAAAAATTGAACATCAACTCAAGCCGAGTTTGGATGGAGCTGTTGGTGTCCATAACCTACTATCATAGCTCTTCTCCAGAGCTGCAGAAGTGCATGATGGTTTTCTTCCACAATTGTCTGGCAACTGTGAGACTCTGAAAGAAATAAGCTGATAAAAATGGTTTTTCCACTTGTTTTCCCTAAAATATGATGGACCTGAGAGTTGCATTTAATGTTCCACTCAGTTAATTTTCCACTAATGGTCTGACACTGTAAATTCTTCCTCGTTTACCAAAAGATTCCTCTGCACTGAGAACCTTCTAAATTTTTTTTCAGAATGTTTTTTAGACATTTTAGACAACAACCAACAAATTAACCTGTCTCATCCTGCCCTCCCCCCCCTCCAATTTCCATTGGGATTGTATTTAATATAAAAACATCCTTCCCTGTTTCTCAAACAACTGACTTATGCTCATGCTCAAGGGATTGCTATTGCAGCAGTAATGTCACTGATATCCTTTTGTACAGAGTGTTCCTGCTTCAACAGAGGAAGAGAAAGACAAGAAACATCTCCCAGGAGCTAAGAAACTTCCAGGTCCTGCTGTCAACTTGTCAGAGATTCAGAACATAAAGAGTGAGCTGAAATTTGTCCCCAAAGCTGAACAGTAGCTGGAACAAGCAGGTGAGTAAAAGAGAGGTTCTTTGCATGGCTCTAGGAGAAGCAGCCCTATCCAGAAACCTCTTTGTGTCGAAAGATGGTTTTCTGATTGCTTCAAAGAACCTGGAGTAACAACTCACATTTCAAAATATAAGAAGGTAACAGCCTGTATTTCAAAATATAAGAAGGTAACACCCTGTATTTCAAAATATAAGAAGAAAAGTTCATAATCTTTGGAATTCTTTGTTGTTTCAAACAAGGAGCGTGTGGGAGATTATATCTGATGATATATGGCACCCACCAACTGGCCTAACAAAAAGCGTATTCAGCTATTAGGAGTATTGAAGCCAGCTTAAAAATCTGTGATTCAAAACTGATATGCTGATGGCTTCATGTATTTGATCACACAAACATACCCAGTGCTACTTGTGACACCCAAGGACTTGCTATATATCTGTGCAGGGCTCGGAGATATCACAGAATCACAGAATCCTAGGGTTGGAAGGGACCTTAGTAGATCATCTAGTCCAACCCCCCTGCCAGAGCAGGGCCACCTTAGAGCAGGTTGCACAGGAACGCGTCCAGGCGGGTTTTGAATGTCTCCAGAGACGGAGACTCCACCACCTCCCTGGGCAGCCTGTTCCAGTGCTCTTCCACCCTCAAGGTAAAGAAGTTCCTTTACCTTATATAAGGTATATAAGCTTATATAGGAGCTTGGTGAGATCTGTGCTGCTCAGGAGCGGCAGCTAGAGACCAGGCAGGGATCCTCAGGCACTGAGGCAGCACCAGACACCTATGGGTTGAGCCACTGGCCTATGACTAACACCACAGCTCATACTTCATTTTATTTTATTTAAAGGGAAATATTCAGCACTCCAAGGCATTTTTCAGATGTCAAACAAGGTCCATCAGCCTCCGTTGTTCTACATTCTTAGTCTTAAAGAAACTAATGATCATTTTTGTCCACGAAATTATCCTCTGATTTTCTTTGAAAAGTCTGAGTCAGTAAAGATGCATCAAGCAGTTACGATGAAATTTCAGCTTTAAAAAGAGGTTTTGATACAAAAAAGACCAACCCAGGGTACAGTAAGAAAAAGATAGTTGCGTCCCATAGTAGTTATCTGAATTGTCTGTTGTGCCTATTGACACAAGTCCTTTTTATCATGAAAAGAGGCAGAGGAGCTAAGCTGAGGAGAACAACACAACCTAAAATTTGCTGCACCAAAACATAAATAAAGAATAGAAGAAAACAGAAAGCAGTGCATCAGGGTTCTGGAAACACAGAAGGGCTATGGATGAGGAATCTTGAAGTAAATGACATATATTCTGAGTGAATTGCTCCAATACACACTGCAACATTACCTTATTTTTTATGTTCAGCATAAATGTGCCATTTAGAAGGAAAAAATGTTTAGTTTTTTCCTGTTTTTACCCTGCTGTGTCATAATGTTCCTGTTATTTTAAAGAAACAACAGAGACTTTCTCTTCAGAAAACTTGGGAAAAGGAAAATTAACATTTTGTAAAATGTAACATTGTAGTCATCGCACTAAAGCAGTTCCCAGAGAAATATGAATTTTTAATGCTGAGGCTTTAAAGAGTTTTTTTCTGTGTAAGAGATATTTAGGCATAAATTTAACCCCATATTTATTTTCAGATGATTGCTGTTTTCAATGTTTAAAACAGTTTTTTAATAGTCAGCTTACTGAGGGTCTGACAGAAACATTTAGGGTGTGCACAGAGTTTCACTCTAAATATAAGATTTCTATGAAAAGGTCAGCAAAGTAAAGGGCATCTTGAGAGCTGTGAGGTCATTATGAAGTCATTTCTGTCTCCATCATTCTTTCAATTTTGTCTTGGTTATCAGGTTCTGACAGTGACACAGATTTCTAGATTTTGGATAGGACAGTCAGAGATCATATCTGAAAACTTAGTTTGTAGAAGAGTTGAAGACACTCACTGGAGACTAGGAGTTTGGGGTTGGTTGCAGTGCAGGACTAAGCAAGTGCATAAATTCTGCATAAAATTGTGATGTAAACCAGTCACTTGCCACATCCAGCAGCCTTGAACGGTACTAAATCTAAGGATTGTCCCCTGTAGAGGTCAGTCATTAGTTCAGTTGTTTTAGGCATGTTCTGTAGCCTTGTATACAATGTGATATAGTCAGTGAATTGTTTTATGACTGACTATGCCAAGCCACTGAAGACTTTGTTTGCAAGAAATCCACGCTCACATCCTGATACTGCCTGATACTTTGCTTCATCTCCGTGAAAGGGTTACTGATCATCCTTTGGATGTGATGCTCTCTAAAGAATGTGCCTGTGCAGAGTGCATACTGATAAATGACTGCATTCTTTGGTTTTCACAGTTTGGAAATGAATTCTCCCTCACATTGGTACAATAAACTCTTCAGACATTTGCTGTTCAGGGATTTCCCTTTCTGAGTATTTTTATATTTCTTGTGGTGCTCTGTGGGAAATACCCACTGAAACTGGTACAAAACCTGCAAATTCTCTGGATAATTTCCATTATTCTGTGATCCTATAACATGATCTCATAAAAGTATCCAAAATATACATAAATATGTGAAAAATACCAATTTTTTTACAGCTACAACAATTATTTCTAACATTTCTTCCTAGTATTGTCCTTCTTTGTTTGATGGTTTCAGTAAATTGCAAGTCAGCGCCATCAACTTTGTTTTAATTCTGATCTATGTTTTAATGCTTGGTTTTACGGGGTGCAAACCCATCAGCAAAAATAAGAACCCTGCAAAACAGTAGGTTTGTTCATTATTCACAAACCCAATCCTACGTAATTTACTCTTTAGAGTAACTTCTGTTAAATATCTTTGGTCTTGCTCTTTCACCAAATTAGGAAACATGAATAGACTTGCTAAGGTCGCAGTTCTGAGTCTAACAGTTTGTGGAAGGGATATAATTAGTAAGATGTCATGAAGCTGGATCCACTGAAGGTCATAAATTGCTTATCAGTTAAGATATTCCTATAGTCATCCCCTGCTGCTAGTCTGTCACCTATAATTAACTAATTAGCATACTCTTCTTTGTCATAAAGAATTTTTTTCTTCCACAGACCTGCAGATGATGTGTTTGAGGCAGCTAGTTTGAATGTACAACATGAGTTGTATATTCATTTTCCTTTTCTTCACCTACAATTTTTTTTTTTTTTGCTGCTCCCTTCGCATGTGTACATTTCTAGGACCACAAGAGAGAAACATATGCAAACCAAAATAGTAATAATCTATTAGTAAGCTAATCAGCTAAACATATGTTCTATTGAATAACTAATAGCAGGAAGCATTCAATTTGTGACAAATAGAGCCTCCTGAGATTTATTGCTGACTGTTGTGATATCTCATGTGATATCTAGTATGGTGGTTGTACCTGAAAACACGCCTATGCACAAACAGGCATTTCACCTGAGAACATATGTAATTGCAACCAGTTACCGCTGCAACTCGTGTTTGTCTTCTTTATTCATTCTGTACCCCTCACATTTTGTGTCCTGAAGCATAGGCGTTCATGCAACAAGATTTTTTACAATGTGCCATGAAGGGCCATGGAGTCCGAATGCTGGACTTCCCTTTTTAAAGGACCTGAACCCTCAGCTAGAGTGGTCTAGTCTTTTCCTCTGGAAGGAGACTTTCGTACTTAATGAAGGAACTTCCAAAAAGGTAAAAAGGGAAATTTAACTGCCTTGAAGTTACAAAAAAAGTCTGTCATGAACATATGGGCACCACTCCTGGCACGGCATTCTCATCGTGTTTGGAGAACAGTGCCTGTCTGGATCCTCATAGCGGTTCCACTCAGAATTTGGTCAGAGAAGGTTGCTGAGCCATGCTGGGGCAGCTCCTATCTTGTTTAAGGTGTGAGATACCATGTAACTGGTACTTTTAGATAATATGTTGTCTTTACTTGGAACTCTAGTGGGGAGGGTAGTTTAATTGCAGAAGGTGAGCAGTAGTTCTCTTGTCAGGTTACAGAAGCAAGGCAGTTGTATTTTGAGGACAGAAAATTAAACAGCAAAAGCTTCCCAGGGCAGCTTAGACCTTGTATTACTTGCAGCATTATCTCTTCTATATCATGTTAGGAATCCTGCCTCTCAAAAAATGAGGAATCTCATCAATAGAGCAGTCCCTGAGACTGACATCACTTGTGGAAGAAAGATTGAGGAAGGGAAAAAAAAAAAGTAGTCCCTTAGGGAAGAGAACTCTTATATCCATACTTACAAGATGTTCCTTGGTGTTGCTATTAATTATTTACAAAAAAATGTCAACTACCATGGGCTAAAAATACACGTTATAACTTTCTCCACTGAGTACTGCAGATTTTAATTATAGTTTCATGCTATAGACTGCTCTTAAGCTGCATCTCAGTTGACAGTAGCTGTCTACCTCTCTCAATGTCACTGCTCTCACACACTGTTCAATGGTTGTGTCTTACTCCTGTGCTGCCATGGACCAGAGGGATACAGTTACACTGATGTACAGGAGCAAGCAGAGGTATTGCCATTTCATCCAGCAAACACATCCAGTGCCTTGCTAGTAGAGGAACTCTGAGATGCTGTGAGGTCTTGAACCAGCCCCCCCCAGTTTTAAGAAAGTGTGTTCATTTGATTAAGCCCAAGCAGCCAGGCCTCACGTGAGAGAAAGGAATTTTACCTCCAGAGGATGCCAAGGCAGGTCAGGAGCTCAAGTCTCCTTATCTGGAGTGGGAACAATGGGGTGAAGAAGGAGGATGGACCGCAAAAATTTCTGCAGGACCCTTCTGAAAAAGTCAAAGAAGGTGCACAGGGGATCTCATCAATGTGTCAGTACCTGAATGGAGGGTGCAAAGAGGACGGAGCCAGGCTCTTTTCAGTGCTGCTCAGCCTCCCCCAAACCCACTCACTGTTTGGCCTGTGTTCATTTCAAAGTACTTCTTGTGGTTTCCTATCCTGGGTTTCCTACCATCCTGCCATCTTTGGTTCAGAATTCCGCGATCAGTGGCACTTGAGGATTTCATGGCCAGCCATCAATTTTATCAGGTCACTTCTGTTTGTAAAATTGTCCTAAGAAACTAGGTAGTTGAGGGGTTTTTTGATTTTTTAACAGCATGTTTAAGGTTCTTTTGATTTGCCTTCCAGGTATTATGAGTCTACTTATGTCATGCTTTCAGACTTTAAAACAGAAGAGTTAGAAATTTCTTTTCAAAGAGAAAACTGGAATCCCCAGGACATAATTTAATATTAGAGGAACCTTTGGAGTCATATTTTCTCCTTGGGCAAAAAAAGTTATTCATGTTTTGTTTCCCAGAGTTTCTGTGTTCAGAAATAAAAATGTAATTCATTGTCTCTAGCATGGCTCGCAGCTGTCTGTCACAAACTGAGAGTCTCTTCTCTCCCACCGAGGAAATGCTGTGGCAAGCCCCCAGCGTGTCACTCCTCAGGCCTTTGCAAGTCAAGGAGCGGTTTCCTTCTCATTCTCCTGTTGAATGGTGGAAGCAATGAGGAAAGCAGATTGGACAGACTCTGCTTTTTAGATGCCTAAAAAAGCTCGAAGGTATGCGTTAGGAGGTTGATTTTACTGAGTAAAGACCAGAGCATATTCTTACAAGCAACAAATCATTTTATGTGAACTAGTTTGGAAAAGATTGTACTTTGGGGTTTTGAAAATTGCCTCTAATAACTTCAAAACAAACACTGAAAAATCAAAAAGCATTTTTCTCCAAAGCAAAATACTTCTATTTTTTCAAAATATAAATTATGAAAAAGAAAATTATTTTGTTTCCAAACTGTGTCTTCAAGCAGAGCGTTTATATTGCTGGAAGAGACAAGCACAAAGTAATAACTCGAAGAACTCTCTACTGATTTTTAGAACATGAGCATGTTGTTTACTCCTCTACCTTCGCCATACTCAAGAGTTTGCAGACATGTAGAGAAGAACAGACCTCTACACACAGACAGAAAAAATTTCTTCATTGAGCTTCTCACTTTGAAACATTAATGTCCTTAAAGTATTTTAATACTTCTGACATTAGCAATTTGGTCCCAAAAATCTTTGCTCCATTCCTGAGTGAGAACTGTCAGTTTCTGGGAGAGTTTTGTGTATTTTCTTTGAAAGATGAAAATTATCCTTTTTTTTTTCTTAAAAAATAAAGAGTCACTGTTATTTATTAGCTGCTTTCCTGTGATCACTCTGTTGATTACTTGGTCCTGAACTCTTTTTGTCAGGCTTTTTAATATAGAAACCCCTATGTTCCCATCTGTGCTGTTCATGACAGGTTTTTGTAAGAACTAAACTTTTTAGTCGATTCCCTCAGTTGGGTATAATTTCTAGGCTTACTTCCCTCAAATGAAGCTCAGAAAGGCAGAAGGCTTCCTGAAGATATCGGGTGTGGAGGGATCAGTGAAGTGTGAAGATTGGATACAGTCAGTAGGCTTTTTTCTTGCTTATCTCTGTTAGGTGTATTAAGAGGTAGTATGAATGAACTGCAGCATTAAACAGTAAGTACCACTGGAAGGTATTCCTCTTGGAAATCTCAAAACAAGCATATCAGGAATCTCTAAAACTTCAGGTGTTTGCTGTGTGAACAGATTCTGGTATTTAGGGAAGGTCCTGTGATTTAAACGGCTCTTATCCCAAGGCACACACATATAAACCCCTGTAACCAGGGAACCGTGTACATTAGGAACTCTTTTGAGAGTGGAAAAGAGTTAGTATTGACCACTATTAAAGAGTTAGGAATGAGATGAGAGTGATGCTGTTCCTCTGTACCCAGGAACTGTCCTGCCAGCCTTAGGTACACCTGGAGCATCAGACACTGTAATGACAGACGTCATCAGGAACACAAAATAATAAGTAATTCCAGTCTCTCTAACCTTGCGCGGTTCAAAACATGTTCAGCACAAAGGTTTTCAACTGCCTACATCAGAGTAAAAAAGCTAACTGCTTTTCAATGCATGAAGTGCAACTTCCTACGTTATTAACAGCTCAGATAGTTTTATCAAATCTACATAAATTGTAGCCAATTAAGCTGACAGTATGATCTGAAATATCACAGCTCTGATGTGATAATCAAATGCATTCTCTTCTAAATTTAGTGCCTCATCATTTTGTTTTATAGTTTTTATTCATTTCATTTGATAAAAGACTACCTAATTATGTTCTCACAGCCTTGTGCTCAAGAACCACATAAATTACTGCATCACTGTACTTTGTCATCTCCTGCAGAGATGGCTTGCTTATGATCCCTGTCTGGGAGCAGGCCGTCTACAAGTGACACGAGCCCTACTCCATACTTAAGATGGGGCCTGCTCCAGCTGCCTAATTGTTCCTCGTCTGCCTTGTTTTGAAAAGTGTAGCTCTTTCTAGTGCCAAGGCTACCTCTATTCCACACTTGGTTGCCAATTCCTTCTGAGAATAAATAGCATCGTATAACAGTGGAGCTCACCATATATAGGTAGAACATCATACATAGGGAGAGCTCACCATTACAGTGATCCCAACATCTGTTACCCAGTTGGCAACACTGCTGAGGAAATACTATGCTGCAGATGTTACTGGCTTTTGCTGTCCCTGTCTGCTCCTGTTTTAACCTGCTAATTCCCCTTTGGCGTATGGCAGCAGCCTCAAATACGCTGTATTTCAATGCACTAACAGAACAAAGTACACTGCATAAATGAGCATTTCCTGTGGGAATATGTATTGGTTTTACTCTCAGTGTTGGTCACACTTTATTTTTCACACTTGATTTGCTGCAGGTTGTTGCTAGTTGAAAGGAAACTCAGCTGAACTAACCTTTACTTGAACTTGGGAACAAATATAAAGTCTGTTTTTCTCTCCCACCATTTAGTGGTTATATTAGTATGGCTGTATTTGTTTCTGACCGCAAATGGCTGAGCTCCACATACAGACATGGATTCAACAAAAGCAGAATAAACCCCCCAGACTTGGTGCTCAGAACTTACTCCCCCACTTTGGTAAAGTTGCCATAACATTGCTTTTAATTTAATAATTCTGTCATTCAACTGTTAAAAAACAAATTGCGTCCTTCAGCTTTTAGCTCTCCCGGGTCTTTGTTCCTGTTTGTTGCCTTGGAGCCAACCTCATCTTAAAATTGCTGTTCCTCCTGCATGGCCTTAGAGAGGCTTTCACGGTACAGAAACGTAATCTCGGAGCACACAATAGCTGCAGCTGCGAATGCACTTAGGGAAGAAGCGGGCGATGGCCGTACTTGCCCCGCTTTCTAGCAAATGAAGCCCAGCAGAAGCAGGGTAACTGGCCCATGTCCGCTGCCGTGTTAGTGCATTCTAACGGCAGTGGCGACAGCAATACTGGTGCGCACAAGGAGAGAGTGGGACTGGCAAAATTGCTTTTGCTGAGGAAACATCAAAGAACAAAAAGCTTCCCCCAAAGCCAAACTGCTCCTGTTCTGAGGGAAGGATGATGACAATAACTAGATGGTGCTGTTTCAAGGCTTTGAAAGGTGCTGCCTTTATATATTAATATGAAACCAACACAAAGTGTGTACTGACATGGAAGAAAATACAAATCCAAAGACTTGAAACCAAATATTTGAGCTGAGATAGGCAGAATACAAGGAAAAACAAACATCCAGTTGTTTCTGTGCACAGCATCCTTCCCAAAGATTATCAGAGACCAGGATAGTGTATGTCCTCTCCTGTAATTAATTAAGGATCTCAGACCTTAAATTAGCATTTGATTAAGGATCTCAGACCTCTTACTTTTGAATTTCTCAGTTTCCTTTGTTTTGTGTTTTTGTCTGAAAATAGTTGAATTGATCTTGAATTGATCTGTCTCCTCAGGGTTTGAATGAAGTGTTTATTTTGGAAAAAAGTGTAATCTTTCTCCCTTTTAGTTCTCAAGTCAAGAAGAACTCTCTCTGTAAAGACAAGAGGCATATTTTCAGTTTTTCAGTCTATTTTGCTGAAAGTAAATTGAATTCAGTTGGGTATACCTCACATGTACCCTGTTTTTTAGTTTAAGACCTTCATTCAAAAAGTAACAAATTCTGTAGTATTGCAAACATTTACATTCAATATGTTTTCCTTATTTTTATTCTTAAGTCTAACATGGGATAGATTTGCTAATATATGTTTGAACAATTACTTCTGAGGCGAACCAATGCTGCTTAATTAAGGAGAAGCTAAGCGTTGTCTCTCAAGGTACTTCACCTGAGTCACTGTTGAGCATGTGCATGCTTCAAAGTCTTTGACAAAGCAGCAGAAACCTCAGTGAAGATGTTCAAGTTCTGCTTCACATGCATTGAGAATAAGAGGTTGAACCTGGCCGAAGACCACAGCTCAGCTGACAGGCAGTAGGTTGCTGGGTGATGGGACAACTTGGTCACATGTCCGCGTGTGAAGTTATTTGCAGTTTGGTTGAAAATAAAGAAATCTGTTTCACTGAGGCAGAATGAGAAATACAGCAATTAGATCCAACATCTTGGATGCCTTACCTTAATAGACACCATAGAGATGACTGGAGACTGACTCCTAGAGATGCTTGTGCTGACCAGAGGCTAAAGGCCTCATTTTTGAGCTGAAGATTGACCAACCTTTAGCAAAGTCAAGTCCTTGGGACCCCACCTGCAGTGAGAGTTTTGGCATCTAACCATTCCCATCAAGGCAAGCCCATGGTGTGAAAATTATGTGCAAGGGCATTAGAGTACCTTGAGGCAATGGAGCGTTTCTTCATGTCCCTCACCAGTGTCTGGGATTTTATTAAAAGTACAGGGATGAGATACATTTTGGGCAGAATGATGCAGGCAGCTGTTTCTGGTAGCCATGGAGGACGGCAGCAACATGCATTACACTGCTTTTGACTCCTTTGCCTCAGAGAGGCACTACAAGCTCTGTGCCTCCCAAAGTGTCTCTTTATCGTGGGTTAAACACCTCCGGGCTGCCTGGCATCACCTTTTAAGAAGGGAGCCGAAGTGCCTCAGACCCTGGGATTAGGCAGACAGGAATGGAGAACAGGTGTCCCAGAGCCTTGATTGCTGCGCCCCAAGGCTGGATGAAGGCCAGCATTGTCTTCCCCTGCCAGCATGCACTAGTGTTTCTCGGGGACAAGTCCTGGACCCTTTCAAGAGGAAACCGGTTGTAAGGAGACATACAAAGTTAAAGAGAGCAGAAAGGGGGGTGGAGACCCCTGTGTCACCCATAGGTCCAGTGTCTCTAACCACACAGGTCCATTCAGAAACCTTCTGCCCTGCAGAAATCCGTTCTTCTGCCGTCTCAAGAAGATGGCGCTCTGTACACTGTTAAGAAACCTTGAGCCAGTTCTGCAAGTAGCATTGTAAATCTTGCGTGAAGAGCTGTTTAGATACGGCTAATAGAAAAGGATTAAAACAATCAGGTTGTCTTCTCTGTGGCTCATCAATGTTCTGAGTAGAGCCAGGAGCCATTTCCCCTCACACTGGATTTCCAGCGTGAACCGTCTCCTCCAGATTTACACTGAGGTACTTTTTTTAAAAACAAGAAGAACAATTTGAAAACACGCAAGAGAAGGAACATGCTGGTGGCCCCTCCCTTCTGCCTTGGCTTAGCGATTATCACACACACCCAGCCAGGATGCATGCATAAAGCAGGTCAATTCCTTCTTCTCCTCAAAAGGATTAAAACCTACATTTCTTACCTCCCTGGAGACGGCAGACTGCCTTGGCAGGGGGGACCCTTTCTAGACTTTGAGCTAAAGCTAGGCTGCTGCGCAGAAATGAATTAAAATTAATCTGTAGACAAGTGAGCCTGACAGCAGCTTAGCAATGTGCAGCTCAACTGGCAGGAGGGAAACCTGCTTCCGTGTGCCTTAGCCTGTGGATTGCTGTGTACCTTGTCTAAAGGCTAATTTGTGTAGCAACAATTTCCTCAAGCTGTGCTTTAAAGGAAACCAAGGTAGCTGCTGCTGTGATTTTGTACAAAGCCTGACGCAATTAGGAAGGTGCTGAGGAGGAAGGTCTCTGTGGGAACCCATTGAGTTTCTGGGTGTTCGTCGGGGGTTATATGTCTCTCCAGTACTCAGCTGAGCAGTATTTGTAGGTGGGCATGAGCACAGCTTGAGGTTATGTCGTAGTTGGACCATGGTTTTGAGGATCACAGTTTTGGAATTAAGCACCTATGTCCTGTTTGCAGCTTAGGCATCTAAACCAGTGGGAGAATCTGTTGCCCAGTACTAAAGAGCACAATCCCATTGCCACTCAGTGGCAACTATGCTCCTGAATCGCTTAAGTGCTTCTCAAAATCCCACTCCAAACGTAAACATACAAATTCCATATTGTTCATTGTTAAGAGTGAATGGGCCTCTGTGTGCTTTGGCAGTCAGATCCAGGACTGGTTCTGATCCAGCTGTGCGAGTGCTCCAACAGGAACTGCTACACGTACATTCTGAGAAGACCCTTTCTGCAAGCTGAGTAAAAGAAATCTTTTCCACAGAAACTGTAGGTCAGATTGGTGCAAATTCAGAACCTAAGTAGCTGGGTTTGGATACATGTTTTTTAACAGCAGGTGATTCCTCTCACCTTTTCCCCGTTTCTCTGTGGAACATATATATTTTTTTTCTTTTTGGTTTGTTTAATCAAAAACCAATTTTGTGTCATGAAACAGGGTGTCATGGGAAAGTTTAGTTCTCCCATGTATCTTCCACTCAATCCTAATAGCTCATTCCTAAAAGCTCGCCTGCCACAGATGGCAAAATCAAGTATTAGAGTACAGTTTTGTACAGACAACATGCTGTGACACCTTTGTTTATGTTTTGAAGAAATCTATTTATTCTATGGGAAAAATGGGCTTACATTTGGAGCTCAAATAAATGGCAAAACTCTATAAACACAACCTCTATATACTGGTTACTGATGTGAAAGAACTTCATGTGTACTGTAGCTGTATGTATCAAATATTAAACACTTGCCAATAAACTTTCCAAAGCAGAGACAATTACCACGCTACCCGCAGTAGCTTTGAAGGAGCAAGATATGTGATAAGCATATCCTGCATGGACCAGATATCAGGATACACAGTTTTCTAATACAGTCAGTTACATGTCAAGTTAAATGAGCCGCCTGAGTATGATGTCTTGCCTTCATGCTTATCCATCTCTGAAGAGATCCTCTGGGTTACGGACAAGACGGCTGTCAAATTTCCCAAGCTGATTAAGACCTCTCACTTTTCCATGGCAAGGAGGCCATGAAATCCAGGACAAGAGTGTTAAGTATTCAGAAGAGGCTGCAGAAAATGTGGGTTAGGGAAAGACTATGCTGGGTTTTGACAGTTAGCAATCACTTTCTTACCACCCTTCCTTTTCCTCCTGTTTGCTGTGGTTTTTTCAATATATTTTGCTTCATATGAAGTGCTAAGCATTTCAGAAAAACTATTCTCAAAGTGCACAGAGACATCTCTGTCCTAATTTGAATATTTTGAAAATAAAACCATAGCCAACTTCTATCTCTTCTCTAAATATATTTGCAGAGATTTAACCATTGTCTCAGGCCCTCTCTTTTTATCGCACATGCCAGAGTTGTATTGGAAGAAAACAAGTGGATGAATAGTACCACAATTAATCACAGTTCAATAGGGCTATGATATTATCTGTAGGCATATCAGATGTGCACTATATTTATATGGAACAACACTCAGTCATACATTATGAATTCTGTTGAGAAGCAGCCATATGACCAGGAGAAAGTAGCATTTTTAGAAACTGTTAACTAGCACAGAGTCAAACGTGGGCTATTTGCAGTGCAGCCTGGGTAAGGTGGCAGAAGAGGCAGAATTCATGATGAATAAATTGGATATCGCTGCCCAAATAGAGACAGCTGAGATTTCCATTTTCTTGCTTGGAGAGGAGCCCCTTCTCAGTGTCTCCAAGATCACAGAGCTTGCTGCTAATGCATTAAAATCATAGAAATCAATCTGACAGAGCTTAGTGATGGGTACTGCTTTAGGAGCAGCAGCACCTGGCTTGCCCCAGCCCATCATCCCCCACTCCCCATCCTTTCTCCCACCGTACGAAAGTGGGGAACCACACGGCTCCACATCAGCCTCACAGCTGAGGAGAAATAACCTCCCCAGCCTTCGCACATCTGCGAGGACCACTGAACACCGCCTCAGCTGACTGGCATCTCTAGGCACATCCTCTCTTTCAGCTGAAGAGCAGCAGCATGGAGCAGTGCTGTTTGCCTCGCAGAGCTTCAAACCGCCCGAGTGCCAGGGAAATCCCTGAAAAATCCTGAAAAAGTTGAAATTATGGACAAGAAATGTCCCTTTGCCAGGGCTTTCAAATAAACCTGAGATCTGGGAAAAGCCCTTGCTGGGGTTTAGCTCTAGGTGGCTGCTGAAGCAAAAGGGAATGATTCTGTCTCAGTAACTTTAATTGTGGTTTAGTTTTGAAGCGGTGAGTGCAGCAGGTGGCAGCGGAGGAACATTGGCAGGATGGTCGTCCATCCATCCATCTGTCTGTCCATCGACTTGCCTCAGCCCCCAGGCACAGCAGGGCAGGAGGAGGGAGAAGGCGCCAGGCAAGGGTTGCTTGGGTTTTAAGTGACAAGGAGCTTCTTGTATTTACCTGCAAAGGCAGCAGGGCATCACCTCCCTCTGTACAAAAAGGATTTGTGTAAGTTAACCAGCTGTATTTTTTCCCTTTCATGGCAATAGCAGAAGCAGGTATCCCATGCTGCTGCCTTCTGGGTTTCCCTGGCTACCACAGAAATGTGCCTTTTTACTTCCCACACCCTCTTCTCAGTACTAACAGTCTGTCCTGTGGCTCCTTCAGCCATGGGAACTGCTAAAGTGCAAAAGAGTCTTTTCTGACAATGATTGCTTTTCTTGTGCTCACTGGGTTTGTCATTAATAAAGGATTTTTTTTTCCCAAACCATTAGTTTTCAAATGAAATTGTGATTTTACCAACTCTACTTATGATTCTAGTAGAGTACGTTGCCCAAAGGGTTAACACTGAATCTACTTACTTTACACCCTGGGTTGTTAGAGATTTTTTTGGAGGGGGAGGGTGTGAATCTTAATTTTTTTTTTTATTTTTTAATGTAAACGAAGGTGAAATAATTGTTACACTGAGACAATTCATAGTCAAAACATATATTTATATACTGAACCATGACAGTAGCTCTTCGGTGAAACTAGAGGGCAGACTTCTAAAATACTTCAAGCTCTGTAAAAATGCAGATAAGTACCTCATTGGCTTCCCCAAAAAACATTAAGTGCCTAATTCCTAGGGAATTTGCATGTTTAACCAGCAAAATGCTTTCCAAATACTGTCCTGAGATGGCTCAGGAAGCCTATTGCAGAAAAATAATAATGGTTGCTGTGTGTCAGCAGCCAAGCAGCTCCTATTGTAAATCTGCTAATTATTATACACAATATAAAGGAGTTGTCGTTTCCGTGTGCCTCCCTTTGTCTCAAAGTTGTTGTGTCATGAATGATATCTTATTGTGTACTAGAAATCACTTTGGACTGGACAGGGGTTTTAAAATTATTATTACATGTGTGAGTATTGCTTAGCATCTGCGTGGGGCTTGACTTCTTACCCGTTCATTGTGGGATGTTTTCAAAGAACCTTGCAGTGGCAGAGAAAAATAGAGGGAAGTGAACCCTCATGGTCAATTCACCAAGAAGGAAATGAAATAGTGAGAAAATTTATTTGGATTTTTTTCTTTTAATATCTCATGATCCAGTCTTTAAGTCTGCGGGAGATGGGGCGTACAAGTGTTTGGCATCACACACCTGAATGAAGGCAGAGTTCAATGCAGCAGGAGACTGAGATGAAGCGAAGGCTGTGGAATCAGTTTGGATGTGCCAATAGATGTTATACTGCAGAGCTGGGCACTGCCCTGAGCTGGACCACAAAGGTGCAGGAATAGCTGGAGTAAAAAACATACTATTTGAGTCTTAGAAAAGCCAGAATATTTCTCCTCTGATTTGAGAAACTAGCTATCTCCAGCAACTCGGATGGCAGGAGTGTTGAGTAGGAATTAGGGTTTGCAAGTTTGGCAGACCTGAAATTGTCGGCCCTTGGAAACCCCTATCAAAGAGCTACACCAGCCTGTTGGCAGCCTGCCGGGGAGCCAGCACGGCGGCTGATAAGAAACTGCCCAGATCAGTCATGCTCAATGTTCCGTGTTGCATCAGGAGAATTGCTGAAAGCAAGATGTTTCCATAAAAAGTTACACTTTCAAAGCATAAACCTTTCCCAGTGGAGAAATGTTCCACCAGAAAATGTTGGACCAGCTTGACTGTTGGCATACTCTAAGGTACAAAACCTCATTGCATTTTAAATAAACGTCGGCAGCCTCAGCCCATGCCAACTCTCAAACAACAAATCAAGCAAACTCGACTTTTTCTCACGTAATTATCCAACCTAGTATTTCTCCTGTCATTTTCCCCTTTTACTTCACTGAAGGAAGAAAGGTTGTGTTTGCAGTACACCAAGACGCTGTTTGCTTCTAGGTTCATTGCCCTGGAATTTGAAATTCATAAACAGTCATGATATAAATATATATAGCTTTAATCCCAAATTACGTCTGTACAAATGGCACCAAAATTCAATTACCTTCAGGGCACACATGATCAGGCTGTTTTATAAAAAAAATTTTTTGACATAGTCCTTTCCAAAACCAGCATGAAATGCACATTTTCTTCAGGGACAAGTGAAAGACAAAGTCTGCCTTGCCAAGGTTCGAACATACGGCTTTTGAAAGTCTAACAAGATAACACTTAATGCTTAGACCTTTTCCCTGAAACATTAAAGTTCCATGAGAGATGGAGAGTATTCACAAAAAAAAATGGATGTCAGAGCCAGAGGAGGATCCTGGAGGATATGTGAATTCTGAAGAATAATTAAATAAAAATGTCCAGATAATGTTAAAATCTGGTAGGAATGTAAAAACAGGCAGCATGGAAGCCTTTAAAGGGGAGTGTTTGTGTGTTCATCAGTGCAGAATCAACATACTGTACGGCTAGTCTTATATTGTGCTACCTGAAAACTACCATTTATAATAATTTTCCCCTGACCACCTCATATCTGCAAAATTATGTGTGGTTACTAAACCAACACAGTAATGCTGATTCGTCTTTTGTACATACCAGCGTGTTTCTGAAGTAACCTACCTCAGTTTAAGTATAGGGGAAAGAAAATGTGGTACCTGTAACTTAAATTTTGAATATGAATAACCACTATTAGGCTATGTGTTCAGTCTTAACTGATTAACTGATGCTTATGTTTTTCTTTTATCAACTTAATATTGTTTTAATATGTGCTTTTTGTCGTTCAGTTCCTCAATAAATGTCAGTAGGCAACAAAGACCAGTGGCACTTTACAAAGGCCATTAGTGAGGGCATGTATTTGTGGACTCCACAGGAACCAGCAACGTGCCAGATATTTCACTTTCTGCAGCCTTTGCCCCTGCAACTCTACCACCTCCCGCAAAATAAAAATTCATAATCTGTTGCTTACAATTTTTTACTGAAAAAATACAAATAATTTTTAAAAATCTTCTCAATATGTGGAAACCATGCAGACACCAAGCAGTGTTGCTTACCACTGGGCATGCATCTCTGGAGGAAATGCCAACTTATCAGAAGTATTTAAGTGGCAGCCAGCATGACAATAACAAAAGACACGAGCATTCAGGCGTGAAATCAGGGAACATTTCCAGCAGAAACATTTTGCTGTGTGATATGTTGCATTCAGATTTGTGAGAAAGCTTTGTTCATAATTTAGAGTAAAGCTTTAATATTTGATTGGAGAGCTAGCACCAAATGAAGTGCCAGTGTAAAGGAAGTCAAAGGCAAATGCCTTCTTCCAGAATCTCTTTCATGTACTAAAACAACTTACTTGAAAATCATCGCTCATCATTTAATTATGTAGCACTGTTATGCATTTTAGAGTTCACATGGCATGAAGCAACATGATCTCAAGGGTGACAGCCCAATCCTACACTGCCTTTTATTGCGCAGCTTGAGGGACTACAATAAGACTGCTGAAAGGATTCAACTGGAAGAGTCTTTACCCTACCATAAAAATGTCACTAAAAATAAAGACACATTTCTCCAAATTTCAGCCTCCCCAAATCAACAATTTTCCTGGAAAAACGAAACTGGGTGGTCTGAATTTTCACAGAAAAGCCCAGAGCATCTGGCGATTTTCAGCTTCCTGAGAAAGAATCAAAATTTTTAAACTAAATCAGGCACTTTTTGTGAGAAGCTTTCTTCTGTTAGATTTCCAGCTTCCTGTCCAGCCCTGATAACAAACAACATTTCTGAGTGCTTCCAACACCTGTTGATCAGTGGCTTCCAAGCCTTGACACTATGGGTTTGGTGCAGACAAAGGCCATTAAGATTGTTGCAAAATTGTGTAGTCCAAGCTACTGACTGAAGATTTACAGGGCTGTGAGATGCCACACCAAATGTCCTCCTGGGCAGAGCTCCTGGTGTTGGTGGGCCCACGCAGCTGTCTGTAGGTCACTCTGAGCTGAATGCCTGGCCAAGGCATGTGCAAGGCTGGTGGGGTGAAGCTTCCACCGGAGTGAATGGGACTGTCAGGAGAGCAGGCAGCAAGGTTTTGAGAAGTGCAAAATGCGTTTGGTCCCCCTGCTTGTGCTGCCCTACGTGGGACATGAGAGGGTTTGACTTTCTGGAGCTGTAGTGCTTGCAGTGAGTTAGGTCATGATACAACTCGAAGCCTCTGGAGCCCGCATGCATAAGTCACTTTTCAAAGAAACCAGGAATTCTGTTTTTTCACTTAATAATAGTTTTACCGCATTTAATCCAGGCTACACAACCCAATACCAGTTATCGTGTTCTTGCCTCTTGTACTTTAGCCACAGACACCTGAGAGGCATTTTCCCCCCAGTTACCTCTGTGCTAGGCTACCAAGCGCTGACTGTAGGGAGTCTCTACGGCAAGAGCACTCACCACCATGTACATTTTCTCCTAGCTGGAAACTTGGCTTTCAGAGACACATCCTGGTTGAGAAACCCCAGTCATGCAATTAACTCTCAGCAGGTGCATTTCATATTACATCAACGAGTGCCTCCTTACAGAGCCTTCATCACTTTCAGTACAACAAAAATGTCCTGTTGTTTCAAATGTCACGGGGTTTTGTACTTCTTTTAGTAGTTGCTTTTTATTGCTGCTTTTTTTTTTTTTTTCTGTGCTGAATGTCTTATGAATCATCATTTTATTTCTAATAGTGCTTAGCCCGGACCCTTCTATATATATCTTTATCCTGTAGACACCACAATTACTGGTCTGAGGGATTTTTTTCAGAAGGAGACCTAGCAACATCTTTTAAATCTCATGGTGCATCACCACCCAGATGCATTTCTACTGGCTATTTTTCGCCCTGTGCCTGCAAGTTGCTAAGTGGTTTTGGGTATCACTGGAGAAATCAATAGGATTTGTAGCACCTTGAAGGGGGTAACAAGAACTTTGCAGGATCAGTTCTTGGGCCTTGGCTTCCTCACTGATGAATTTGCTAATACAATAATTCCTGAAGTTTTACAGACTCTGTTAGCCTTTTTCTTGAGAATCTGAGTTACTATTATGGGGAATGAAAATGAAATAAAACTAAACTGCCCTAGAAATCCTTTTCTAATCTCAGTGCTATACATTTTTTACTACTTAAGCTCTTAAAGTCCCCTGGCTTCATTAACAGACTATCTGGGTGCACTTGCTAATATGATCAGGATGATACCTTGAAAAGGGGACTGAGCCCTTGAGTGATGCCTACACTGGGAAACAAAAGCCTTTCAGAGCAGAAGTAGTATAGATGAATAAGAGCAGCTTAGCATGAACTCAGAGAACAATTTTCCCCCTATATTGATTAATAATTGCAAAGAATAATAGTTATAGGCACATGTCTGCATGAACTTAGCAGGGCTTAGTAAAGTGCCACAGAGGATAACCCTTTTTTTTTTTCTTTTCAGAAGGCAGTAATTTAAAAGGTAGTAAGTACTGCAGCATAGTTCTCATTAACAGAGGTAGAAAGAGCCACTGCAGTTCCTCATCAACAACCTTAAGGACAGTGTTTGGTATGTAATGCCTGATTTTTACTGCAAATCCACAGCTATAACCTTGGAGATACCAGAACCTGGTATCAGTGCAGAATTTCTAAGGGTTTCAGAGATTCTTCTCAGAAGTCAGAGCCCTGAAGTCCCTGGACAGAAAGACTCCCACAGGTTCCCACATGTTGGACCCTGCCCTGCAGAACATGGCTTGGGCCCTCTGAGAGCTGCCACCACTGCTTGGCTCTCTGGTCCATGGCAGGCAAGGAGGTTTGAGGGAAGAAAAACATCTGACTTGAGAAAAATGTCAAGATGTTATAATTTGAGTGAGCCGGCTGCACTATTGTCTTCTCAAGATGAGAAGATTCCTGCAGCTGGATAAGCAAAGAATGAGATTCTTGCCAGAAAAATTCATAGTGGAATTTTTCCTTTTGGATACCAACCATCCTAGAGACCAGCTGAACCATCCAAATCACTGGATTTTATTGCTGTTACATGGTTAATCCAATGACAACTAATGGGAAATAATGGTCCATTGGGGAACTGAGAGACTTCTGTACTTACACAATTTGCAATTTGCTTTAGAAAGCTAAAAAATATCTGATGTATAGAATGTAAAGAAGCCAAGTTTGTTCTTCAGCTGGCTTCAACCAGGAGTCCATGCACAAACCTTACTATGAGTAATATTCATATATGTGATTTGCTCATGTGTTCTTTTGTTCATGCTTATTAACTCTCTGGGAACCATTTACATAAATCAGCTGCTGTGCCCAAGCAGATGTAATCTCCAAATAACTGAGGCAACAACTTAGCAACTACGCCCCGCTTAATACTTCTGCACTGAGCCAAAAATCCTCCAAAGAGCTTCAGGCACATAATGATACCTAATCAGCTTTCTTTACCACTTCAACTGTTATGGCAGCCATTAGGTCAGTGCAATGCCATTCTTCTTAATTGTGTTATATCAGGTAAGTACCTAATTTATATCTTTCAAAAATGCCACAGATTTGTTCCTTATTTGGCAGGAGATAAATCTGCTGCCATATGGCATGGACCTGTTGGAGTGGGTCCAGAGGAGGGCCATAAAAATGATCTGAGGGCTGGAGCACCTCTCCTATGAAGACAGGCTGAGAGAGTTGGGGCTCTTCAGCCTGGAGAAGAGAAGACTCCGGGGAGACTTTATTGTGTCTTTCAGTACTTAAAGAGGACCTACAGGAAAGATGGGGACAAACTATTTAGCAGGGCCTGTTGCAATAGGACAAGGAGTAATGGCTTTAAACTAAAAGCAGGTAGATTTACATGAGACATAAGAAAGAAATTTTTTACGTTGACGGTGGTTAAACACTGGCACGTGCTGCCCAGAGAGGTGGTAGATGCCCCATCCCTGGAAACATTCAAGGTCAGGTTGGACAGGGTTCCGAGCAGCCTGATCTAGTTGAAGATGTCCCTGCTTATTACGGGGGGGCTGGACTAGAAGAACTTTAAAGTTCCCTTCCAACCCAACGCAAATGATTCTATAACATATTCATTTGAAACACCTCCATTCAATAGTTGGGGCTCCAGCTCTCTGTTCAGAGCCACTGGGTTAAATAGTCTCTTTTGCAAATTCTTTTACTGACAAAGCTTTGTGTCAATGTAGGTAAGAAGAAATTTTATAACATGTTTTCATGTGACTGTTTTTTTGTCTTAAATAAAAAGGTCTATTGCGGTTGACTAGACATTCTGTTACACAGCACTCTATTGCAGCTCCCTTGTGTGTACACTACCGAACCACAAATAGTGGAAAAGGTCAAAACTGTCCTTAGTTTCCCATGTCGTACTGAGAATTTGAGAAACAACATATGTAGGAGAAAGTGAGCATATGGCTTTCAATAATTTCCTTAGTGGAAAAGACTTTATTTTTGTCTGAAACTCTTTGTCAGACAAATCTAAAGGATAAAAGTTCTGATCTTTTTTGTTTTGAAACCCTGTGTATATGCTTATGCACAACCTGAATCTCCATTTTTAGCTGCTTCCCCACATATTTCAATTGACTTTAGGTAAAGTGCAAAAAAAAAAAAAAAGACAAATTATTCAGTATTTCCAGTATTTCACAGAATCACAGAATGACTGAAGTTGGAAGGGACCTCTGGAGGTCATCTGGTCCAATGGCTCTGTTCAAAGGGGGCCACCTGGAGTGGGCTGCCCAGGACCATGCACAGACAATAAAAATGAGAGCAAATATATTTTAAAAGATATATGAGAGATACTCAGATACAGGAGAGTTGCTATCAGTGTCCTGACAGAAATGTAACAAATATGTTGAAATAATTTGCAAAAAGCATGCAAGAAATTTTAATTTAAAGTTGTCTTTTTCATTTAGTCAACCAGCTACCACTGGGAGGGAGTCAAAGGATGAACTCCCTTGTGCAACCTAAACCCTCTCTCTGATGTCCCATCATGGTATTAATATGTTAACCTGGAGCACATTTGACTTCCTAGTGCTTCTTCCGCCATCTACGTGGACAGTGATTCCAGATACGCTACAAATGTTAAAGCAGTTACACAGGAGAAAATGATCTTAGCAAGTGGTGCTTACCGAAGGAAAGTGAGGGCACACGAATTAAAACATATCACTTGGCACTTCAGGTTACTGTTCCAGGAAAGACAAGGCTTTTACTAGACATGTAGGAGAATTAGGGAGTCAAAGGAGATAGTCCAGCTTTATTTCACATTCCCAATTCACCAAAGCAATCAAAGTAGACATGCCCCTGGATTTACTTTTTTCACTGGTTTTTCCTTCTAAAGTTCAACATGTTTGTAATTCTAGGCTAACGCTGCTCCAGACTAACAAAAGTTCATGAACTCTGTCCCCTTCTTACCTTACTGAAACTGATACCCTTTTAATTCCCAGAATGCTATTCGCTAGGAATTCCCAGACGTGATTTAAAAGTTGTGGGAACAAACCCCTTCTCTGGGTCTCCGAACTCCATAGGATGTCATTACCTTAATTTCCTACTTGCACTTTTGAAGAGGCATTTTTTAACCCCTTTTATCAATTTTTTCCAGTCAGTGCAAAATTTTGTCCAAGTAGCCAAACCTGTTGTCTATGTGTAATGCCCATGGTATGTAAGGAGAGCTTTCAGTTGATTATAATCCTCAGAGTTTGCACGATTTAAATCATGCTTCACAGCTTTGCTAAATGACACTGTAAAGAAAAGACCCAGTTCTCCTACTGTAACCCCCCGTCTGCTCCCAAATAGAGGACTTCTTGCTGCCTTTTCTTAAATGTTGCATGTATGACTGTGATAGTGGTGAGTAAGAGATCTATAAATGGGTTCTGATGGGGAGTAAACATCATGTGGTCGTTCACTTTGGAAGCTTGTTGAGTGGGAGGCATTTACTGAACTTGTTACTGAACAAGTTCATATAACTGAACTTGTTATAATCACTGATTTTCTATGAAGTGCTAATGGGATATGTCTGTTTGCTCCTTTGTAAAGTTACTTGTTATAAAACAGGCTGCCTTAACAGAATCTTAGGGTTAAATATATAAGGCTGGAAACTGTTCAAATAAAGACAAATTTTATTTAGCCCTCAGGTGATTCATGCACGGCCCTTAATTATATAATAATAGCACTGAATGTGGTCATTTTACTGCAAATATGGAGATAACAGCCAAAATCTGGATTCATTTCATGTTTCATCTTCTCTCAGCTAACATGTTGTATAAGAACAGAAAACACTGACAGTTGGAATTACTGGTGCTTTTTTTTAGAGTAAATCTTTCATCTGTTTGCTGTTAACCAGTTTAGGTATATTTTCAGGGAGATTCAACATTAAAAACTATTTTTGAATGAAAAAAGAAGTGAGATTTTGCCATTTATTTATTTATTTATATGTATTTTTTAAGTTGTATCTATGTTGAATAGCACCAAAATTAAATTATTTTTAACATAAAAATAGCCATTGCTTTTTGCCATGGTTAGAAAACTCAGAGACCCAGCCTTTTTTGTTACAGAAGCTTGCAGTGGTATCTCATCAACCACAATCACAGCCCTGCACATTCTCAGACACAGAACGAAGAAACTCTTGGGGGCTGAAAAAACACCTAATTCCATGACTGAAGAAAGCTCCTAAGTATGTGCTTATGTCCATCCTTAATCAGGAAAACATTTAAGCATTTGGTGTCAAGTAGATCCTTTTCTGTTTTCTTTAAAATGGCAGAGTGTTGTTCAGTAGAGTAACGTTGATTGGATTGGCAAGAGAGGCGCTGGTAGATAAGCTGCAGCAGCTGAAAGAATAACCAGGGAACATAACTGTGAGGATTATTAATGTACCATAAGCAACCTATTTTTGAGTTTACAGCCTCCTATTGATCTCTGGAGGAGTTAGAGCTCTAAAAATAATGTGCCTTTGGGAGCAGGGAGAGAAAGAATTGCAGCTGGCTGGAGGGAGGTCTGAGTGGATCAGTGCATCATGGGGAGATAATAGAGGGTCCGCTGACTGCAAAGGGAGTTCAGGTAGCAATTATAAGCGACCAGAGAGCAGAGAGTACACCTGAGAGAAAGATAATATTATTAGCAGGTGTTAAAATAGCAATGCTTGCAAGCAGTGTGCTTTAGACAAAATTTGAGAACAGTGGGCTTGATTTTCCTCAGCACCTAAGTGAGGAGGCAAGGCTTATCATCATGACAGTTTGGTTGGTCCTGCATTTGGATGGCAAGCAGCGGCGTTCTTGGGGCTGTAGTACTTTTCTTGCTCTTGCCTCTCTCATTAATTAACTAGTCTTGTAGGTCCATGGCATCTTAGAAAACTGGGTTTCCTTTGACTAGAGTAGCTATGGCTACGTTGTAACTGGGAGAAATGGAGACAGTAGAATTTTTGCAGGGTCCACTGCCTAGTCAGAGTCCTGTGCAATGGGATGGAGAAGATGAGAGCCGCTTGCTTGGCTGCCTGGGATATGATGCCAGCTGGGACCTTTTACCCCTGAGATCACAAAGATATTAAGTGATATTAATAGTGATTTCAGCAGGAGCTGGGTGTCAAAGGTCTGGGATCTGTAACTAAATAACGGGAGAACAAGGGAGTAACTGAAGAAATGGAGCATGTGGCTAAAAGTAATCCTAGCAGCCAGATTACACAGTAATACGGTATACAAGACCTGGTTGGTTTAGTTGTTAAACTCACTGACAATTCCACAGCAAAGGAGGGGCAAGAAGGGACCTTGGACCTGGCCCTCATGAGTGGAGGACAGCTTCCCTTGAGACCAACAAAGGCTCTTCCCAGACTCACAGACTGTCTGGGGCTTGAGAGCACCTCTAGAGACCATTCAGTCCAACCCCCTCCTCAAGACAGGGTCATTGTTCAGGGCCAAGTCCAGTCAGGTTTTGAATATCTCCAGGGATGAAGACTCCTTAACCTCTCTGGGCAACCTGCTCCAGTGTCTGACCACCCCGACAGTAAAAGAAGTTTTGTTTCCTGCTTACATGAAATTCCCTGTGTTTTGACTTGGGTTCTGTCACTGGGCACCACTGGGAAAGTCTGGCTCCGTCTTCTTTGTACACTTATCACCAAGATCCCTGGGGTCTTGGTATGTGCAGCACAGGATGGCTGGTATTAGGAGCTCAGGAAATAAGGAAAAGCTAAACTGCCTGGAGAGTAATGTGGGGGAAGACAAGCATGGAGGTCTCTGCAGGGCAGATGTTTCCTCCAGGATGACACCTGCAGGAAACACAGCCTTACTCTCTATGCTGAATCTGCAAGAAAGGAATAAAAAATCCCATATAATCCTAAAAATCAGCATGCTAAATTACAGTGCCACATACCTGCCCACGATGCATTTGGAGGCAGAAATTGATGTTGGCCTCTTTCAGCAGAAGGATCAGAAACACGTGTGACACTGAGGACCACATTGAGCTGGGATGCGCCTGCTGTGCTCAACACACCCTTCTCTTCTGATCCTGGGCTTCAGCACTCAGGTTTAATCACAGCCAGTAATGTTTTATCCTCCCACCACTAGGAAACAGTCACCTTGTGGTATTCAAGAACAGGCACAGAACCAGAGAGTACTCGACTCAAACACAAGGAGAGCGTGTGTAGGCAGGCAATAATTATATAGGACAGGATTACACGTGCCTGTGTAGCCTGGGGAGCCATCAAATACAGCCTAAAGTTGGATTTTGCTTTTGAGATCGGAAAGATAAGTGCCTAAAATTGCCTGATTGGAAGGAAATTTCAGCTGAAACAAAATGGTCCACTGCCTTGCTGAATCAGGCTACGAGACGATTCTGTTGTTTGATTGCTAACGCACAGAGTGCATTAGTAGCACTACGTGTGGTTTTATGACCTCTTTCCCATGGACAATGACACCCTCTCACTTTTTTTCAAGTCAAGTTAATTAACTTTTGAGTTCTTTATTCAAAAGTTACCAACACTTTCAAGCAGTTAGTGTAAGCCATGCAGGGTTTCTCTTAATAGCACCTCTTTTCTCCAGGAAAGTGTTTCTTCTCAAATCTAACCAATTCCAGCCTTTTGAATGTCCCTCCAATATTTGTTCAAATGTGTACAACCCATGCACATTCAGGGGCACAGCAAAAACTCACTTTATGTAACACATTGTGAAATATAGAAGGCTGTCATTTTTTTTTTTGCTCTGTCTTGTGGCTTTTCCTCTACTTTCCAAGCATTTGTTAAAGGTTCATGAGTTCAATAACATTTACCGAAAATAGAGATATTCCTCCACCCCAAATACTTGCACATTAGCTGATTAAACATATACGCTGAGAAAGTTAGTGTCTTGAACTTTTGAAAGTCAATTGCAAAACCTATCTTCTTCAGTACTGAGCTGTCTGGAACCACTGATGTCAACAGCAACCACAGATATCTCTTAACTTCAAAGAGAACAGGAATAGACCCTATGCTGGGCTTCAAATTAGCTGTGACTATGCTGGGAAGACAGGTCAATGGAAATTGNTTAACTCCAGTGGGATTTATACAAACAGCACAGAAAAATACTATGCTACTATGTCTAGAATACTGTCTTCAGCGGAGGTCAGTCATGGAAATTAAAGCAGAAATAGGGGAGGAGTGGAGTTGTGACAAAAATAGTTACAGGAACAGATACACTACCAAAAGAAGAGAGGCTGAAAATCTCTGGGACTGTTCAGTTTGGATAGGAGACAAAGAAGGAGACTCACTGTAAGTGAGGACTCT
>VXBO01007985.1:51481-212345 GCA_013400135.1 Rhinoptilus africanus
AAGTGAGGACTCTAATGGGCAGAGCAGAGAAAGCAAGAAAGAGGATAATCAAAGCAGCTGAAAAAATATTTAAGAAAGAATATATATACTTATGTGTATATATATATACTAGTAAATAGTATTTACAGATAAAATTAAATACTATTTTGACTTTTATCCAACTGATGCATCCCTACTACCTGTGGCGTGATGCTGTCACTGTGCCATACAGCAAGATTTGCCACCAGTGCCTGCAGAAGCAGTGCTGGGGCATCCCTGGGGACACGTCCCCTGGACCCTGCTCACCCCTGGGCAGGGGCAGCCCTGGTGCCCCCCACACCTGCCAGGGGCAGCTGGGCAATGGGATGGGGCAGGGGGAGGCACAGCTGCCCTGTACTGAGGGCAAAACTCAAGGCTTGAAAGGCCTGAGCTCTTAAGAGAATCATGAAGTTTCATCAGAGAGAGGTTTGGAGAGTGGGCGGAAAAAGCTAGTGGATCAAAAGGATTTGTTTCTCACCCACTCTGTATTCCCCGAGCCTGGGTGTAAACTAATACACTCAGTGAAAGCAAAATTGCAGGTGTGGGGAATATACTCCCCCTCGCAACTTACAGGCACTTTTCTGCATGCTCTCAAAGTACCTGTGAGTGCACTGATGAATGATTGATTGATTTCTGGTCTTGTATTTGTCATGCAGGTCTGACAGGAGAAACCGAATGGATTCCAGTGAATGGAGACAATTGGAAATATTTTATATATTTGTATGAAGACTCTGAACTTCCTAACTCTGCAATACCTCATAGGAAGCATCTTCTTTGTACATTTATATCAACACTTTCTTCTTGTCTGTTTTGCTTAACATAGGAAAGTACTGCTGAAGTAAAACAGAACACAGCAACTAGCAATGAATATGTATATATATTCAGGAATGATTTTGACTTGAGAACAGAGAATAGTGTAGTTTGAAGTTTGAGCAAAAGTAGAATAAACACTTTAAAAAAATCATTATTTGCAAGTAATTTGTTAGTAATTTGTTTTCTTTTCTTTTGAAAAAAAAATCAATAGGGAAAAAAAGAATTTTAAACTGATTTGACAAATTGCAGAATTAATGAGGAATGTAACGTCTAATTTCCTACACTGTATTCCTGGTTATAGAACAGGAATCATGTATCATGTGTGATAAAGGATAAATGAAAATATTAACAGGGACGGTCTTTCTGATGAGGTTAGCTAAATTCTTCTTTTGTTGTAAAGCCAAAGTATTTCTTTTTCTTGAGAATCTAAAACACACTGGTGTACTGATATTTATGCATCACCTTTACCTTATACAATGAAAATACAAGATGTGAGCTAGCTGACAGAAAACCTGCAACCTTTACTCAAATAAACAGGTCAAGCAGCTTTGATGGAACATGTTCTTGGGTACAGGCTGAAGCATCGCTGTCTTCAAAAGGGGACACGGAAATACTGATGCTGAGCAAAAATCATGCATGATCACACCAACTTTTGCATACGATGATTAATCCCTGGCACTTGTTTTTTATGGACTGTACATAAATAAAGACTGTTCAATGCATATTCTATTTTTGGAAATGAGATCTTATTGTTAGTGAAATTGAATACACTGTGTCTCCTTGGTCTCTCTTGTGCTATTTACTGTGAGGGGATAAGAGGAGTTGTTTTGTAACAATATTCTTCTACTGTTGATTGAAAACTATTCTACATGCTCTGAAACTCTCTGCCTGGCTCTTGTTTATTCAATTAAAATAAAGATAATTATTCTGGTTAGAAAACAGATTTCAAGTTGGATATTACTAACAATGACATCCATTTGATTCTTGTTTGCTATATAAAAAAAACACAAAAGCTAACTGGTAATATTTTTGTATTTCAAGCTATTACATATACATGCATGGCTTTGAACAGGAAATTAGAAAGAAACTCCACTTGCTGCAGCTCAATTAAAAGGACATTCTTGTATTTTTTACTTTCAATATGCAATACCGACATTGCCTACTATCCTGCTTCATCCTTATATGCTTATGTCTGATTTCCTTTAATGTATTCCTTGGAGGCAAACATCCCCAAAAGACAGGTTGAAATGAAAGTGTCAAGAGGCAGAATGCATCAAGAACACCTTTCATTTACATACTGATAAGATTAACATGTCTATTCAATCGAAAATGAACAATTTCCCCCCATACTGCATTATCAGTCACTGATACTGGACTGCATTGTTCCTGCGAGTATGGAAGCTATAAAAAGAGGAGAAAACACAATCCCTTGAGCCAAAAGCATGTTGAAGGCAAGATGAGTCAGGGCCTCCACTTCTATTATTCTTTACTCACTTTAAAAATACCCATTTCAGAGAACTGCAGAAAGGTAAAGCCACATTTTTTCCCCTCGTTTCACAGTTAGGAAACTTCATCATTACAGGGGAAATTTCAGGGGATAGGCAGAGCTAGGATCACATCCCAGTCATCATTTCTGAATGTGGAAGTGAAATAAAAAACCACCCATCCCTAACACAGAAGTGTGCTTCTTTTGACAGACTTCAACTCCTTGCTACAAAGTGGAGGTGTGCCACCAGTGGCCATGGAAATATTTTAAGGGTGGGGAAGGGCTAGGCAGAACTTTTTCTCATCTTCAATTTTATTTTAAATGAAATTTCACAATATATGTAACTTTAAACCAACTCAAGGCTGACAGCCATGGTGCGTGAAGCAGTGAGGACCCCGAGTTAGGTCTTAGCATTACAAGGAATCTTTATTAAAGCATAAAATTAGCATCAAAGTACGAGAAACAAAGGAGGCTATGAAGGCTCTCCGTGTCTCAGCTAGCTGTTAATGACTGGTCTGAACCATCCTGTGCTAGTGATGTTACTTTTCATCTAAGCCTTATGAAAGGGTCTGACTGTGGGGCATACACAGACCAGGGAGAGGAGCCCTGAGCATTACTTCTGGCATGGAAAATTTTACACCCCAAATATTAGATTTTGGCACAAATTTAGGGAAAGATTGGGGTCTTACAATGAAAGATGAGCACAGAAATACATAATAACAGAGCATGCTAAAATCATGCCTATTTCATGTGGTTACGTGCCAGCCTTTGTCAGTATGAGCCAAGCTCGCTAACAGCTCTATATTAACACCTCACTAATGAGCTGATACATGACCACCCCTTGACAGTGAAGCCAGAGGAATGGTTGCAGCAAAATAAATAGTTACCATTACTGAACCACAGAGAAATAAACTCCCCGCCACCCCACAGCACCTAACCTGCTTAAAGAGGAACCCATGAAATAAAGCAAACCAGCCAGATTGCAGCATCATCACTATGCCGTGGTCTCCACATGGTGCTGGAGTGACAGTAAATCAAAGGGACAGTATTGCCCTAGTGTCACTAAGCTCCGTGCATGTAAAATGGAGGAAGAATTTCCTTTGTTAATTCCTTTCCCAGCCCTCTGCGCTGTAATTTTTTTTTGTCCCAATACCGAAAGGGAGACTTCTTTAATCTAACTGAACATATTTTTCTGAGAAATTGCTCAACAATGTGGTGGAGACATGTTCTGTTAGAAAACCAGAAATAGTTATCGCGCTGTGCCCACAGCAAAGGGTTTAGTCTAATGAGACACGAAGACCTTGGCACATCCAGGGAGAGACTTTTAATCATCAGCCACATGAACAAAAACACTTTCTAATGATTCTTCTGATCATCTGCACAGAAAAATCCAAACACATTGAACTTTGAGGTAAGGATAAAGCTAGAGATAAAATAATAATTTCTGTTACTGGAAAACTTTTGGTGAGTTTGAACGTATTTTAACTGCTAACTCTGGTTTAATCACTTTCAATTAAAAGATTAAAATGCTTCTGCATTTCTAAGACAAATAGTGTTACTTGCCTTAAAACTCTGGAGGTCTGGCTGTATGCATAACTCAAATTATAGAACTAAGCTGGCAGTTTTACATTTTTTCTGGTGGTGTAAGCTATTATTTTTAGTAGTAAAAGGAAGGCCCCACTGTACTACTTAACTTACTGTACCAGCAAAACATTTGTAGATACATGAAACTGTGTTTATGGATGTGAATTCCCAAAATCAACACCTTGAGATACAGTTCATTGAGTTCAGTGGCATCTTACCGGGACTGTGCTCAGTGCAATCACAAGGGTGATAAAGATGGCCCTTTTATTTATCTCTTGTTCCATGCTCTCTGTAAATTATTTATGGGAAGATGTAATAAAAATCCAGCACTTTGGCCATTTTGTATTATAAAAAATAGATGTTGAGAGAAGAGAATTAGAGAAGGCTGTCTGAGGAAAGTAGTTGTGTTTTTCTTGGTAATAGCTTTAGGGCCAAAATGTTGAAACAATTTTCTTTTGCCCTTGTGACTAAGTCCTGGTTTCCCTGTGTGCGCATTTAATTTGAATGAATTTCTGCTTTATAAGTGAAGCAGATTGAGCAATGTGCTTGGCAAAAAAAATACTAATTTTGGTGTACAAGCTGCCTAGTCCTACTGGTGCATGAATAATTACAAAGGAAATTCCCCCTAATGCCATTTTTTTGGCCCTCAAAAAGTGCTGCAGCTTTGCTCCTTAATTTCCCCTCCCTAGATAAAACAGTTCCCTAGAGACAAAAAACTAAGAGTTGGGTATAAGATCAGTCAAATTTGGTAAAATCCAGTTTTCTTGAGTCTTTGGAAGCAGTCTAAAGCCATTTATAAAATAAACACATCTGTTCATGTTATACTCGCTTCCCACTACATTACTTTACAGTAACTATGAAATGGATGTTTTCAAAGATATCCTACAGAAGACTGGTGACTAACTGCAAGTGCAATAGCAAAGTGACAACGTTCTGGCCCTGACACCAACTGCGGGTTTCATATGCACTGATGGTAGATAAATCTTGCCTGCTAACTAATTGAATTTGATTTTGTCTTGATGCCGTACTGTGAAGAGTGACCTAATACTTTGCTGTATTTTTAGTGAAACTGAAATTCAATGTGTCAAGATGCTGCATTCTTAGTAAATGTTTTTTACAGGTACTGCAATAGTTTCTATTGAGAGTACTCATCTAATACAGTGGTTCTTCGTTTTCATATAATACTTATGACTTTCCTAGCTGATGATTTGCGGGATTGGAATGGGTTTTAACTGATCTCCCTTCTGCCAGCAGACTGATAATGCCAGCCCTGACCTGAGCAGAAACACAGAAGTCAGCATGTAGCTCAACTGGACTTTGTAATGATGCAGCACACAGTATTTTCTGTCCTTCTTAGCACATAGTTGTTGACCATGTGGTCCCTCTTTACTCAGCATTGGAGAGGCCCCACCTCCAGTACTGTGTTCATTTTTGGGCCCCTCACTACATGAAAGACATTGAGGTCCTGCAGTGTATCCAAAGAGGAGCAACGAAGCTGGTGGAGGGTCTGAGAGAACAAGCCCTATAAGGAGAGTCAGAGGGAACTGGAGTTGTTAAGACTGGAGAAAAGGTGACTGAGGAGAGACCTTGTTACTCTCTAGAGCTATCTGAAAGGAGGTTGTAGTGAGGTGGGTATTGGTTTCTTCTCCCAAGTAGTAAGTGATAAGACAAGAGGAAATGTCCTCAAGTTGCGCCAGGGGATGCTTAGAGTGGATATTGAGAAAAATTTCACTGAAAGGTTTATCAAGTATTGGAGCGGGCTGCACAGGGAAGGAGTGGAGTTGCCGTCCCTGAGGGCATTTAAAAGATGTGTAGATGTGCTTAGGGACATGGTTTAGTGGTGGACTTGGCAGTGCTGGGTTAATGGTTGAACTCAGTGATCTTAAAGGCCTTTTCCAACCTAAATGACTCTGATTCTATGTTTCTAAGTTTGGGCACAAGGGGCAGGTTTCACATGCCTGCTTGGAGATGAGGAGTGTCCATATGAGTAGATGGACTCATCGAGCGAGGTGGGAGAACACAAGAGGTGTCAGCTCCTAGAGACTGAGATGGGGAAAGTGGGAGCGAGAGGCAGAAGAGCAGGACATAGACATAGATTTCTACTTTGAGAAACAAACCAGAGACCAAGAGTGATTTCAGGGCTACCAAGATCCCTGCTGCCATAAAGCTTCTTTCCTTCTGATCAAATTTTCTAACAGGCAGCTCAGCAGGGACACCAGAGTAGGTCCAGCAGGCTGGAGAAAGGTATGCGCTGGGCTAGCACACGACAGATGAAGGAAGGCCAAAGACTTGAGGAGACATTTCAGGGCCCTTTGAA
This sequence comes from Rhinoptilus africanus, assembly GCA_013400135.1. Classification (NCBI taxonomy): domain Eukaryota; kingdom Metazoa; phylum Chordata; class Aves; order Charadriiformes; family Glareolidae; genus Rhinoptilus; species Rhinoptilus africanus. The sequence goes on from VXBO01007985.1 coordinate 57,700, forward strand.
TCCTTACTGAACCGAAGAAAACCACCTTGCTCCTTGCTCCCCTCCAACAGTCTTGGTGTGTGCTGAGGTGCTGATTTGGAGAGGCAGGGTGATTTGGAGATGATGGAAGAAGCTGGGGGGGTTGAATAGTTAGGGGTCTACTTCTCAATGTTTCTGGTTGCCCTCAGAGTTGGTGCCAAGGCTGGCCCTGGCCTGGTGGCCATATCTAGAATCAGGAAGGTCAGGAGAATACCCAAATTCATGCTTTCCTACAGAAACCAGGAAAGGAGAACAAATTTCTACCTTTTACCGCAAAGTCAAATTAATCACACACACACAATCAAATAAAGCACTCTGCCCTGTGAAACACATAGCGTCCTTCTCTTCCCTCTTTCCATGACAGCCACATGTCACTGGAGCCAGGGTATGGTTTACCAGCCCTTTGGCTTTCACAATGTTCTCAGCGCTTCTCGCATACTTCCTGCATGCACATCCATGCACTCATCCTCCGTTTTTATTGCTGAAGGTTAGTGAGGATAAATGAAAGCCTCCAACGCTACTTTTATGGCCATTTTAGATCTCTCAGATAATCTCCTGTGAGGTCACCCACCCCTTCTAAATGTCATGCACGCATGTGATCTGAAAGCCTTCAACAGGATGTCCTCACGCCTGAATAACATCCCAGTGACTCAGGCACTAATGCCTCTGAATGAGGCCATGTCTTAATTCCCTGCTTTGTCAGCTTCTCCAGTAAAATGCTGCTGACCATCCTAAAGCTGAGAACTATCAAGTTGGCAGTGGGAGGGAGGAGAACTTTGTGGAGATTGAGAAAATGACACTGGACAGCACCACACGGTTGAGAAAATTCAGTCACCATCAAATTCATACAGTCGTTGTGACACAAGTGGGACATCTGGGCTCTTCCCTGGCCCTTGAGAAGAGAGAAACGTGCTCTGCCTATGCCGTGTATCCAGCAAGACAAGTGAAATTTACATGATCTGCAGTCATGTTACTGACCTAAAACCAAGGGCCAGGTCATCTGCTGGTGCAGCATGGCACCATGTCACTTGCCTCACTGAAGTGACACTGCTTTTGCCTGCAGTCTTAGAGAATCAGGGAGGGAGAGACATTTGGAAGAGCATAGGCTGCAAGAGAGTAAAAAAAGACAAACAGCATCCTTCATCTTGTGGGAGGGCAAACGTCATTTCCTGAATTGGTATTTTATGTATAAAGCCCGTGGCCCACCAGAATTTAACTGGTGAAGGCCTCAGCAGATCATGGGCTCTGGAGTCTGGGGAAGAGCATGATTCAGAAAGGCATCAGGTGGGACTGCAGCCCCCCAAGCCCCATCCCATCGGGGTGGGGGCAGGTCAGGGCAGCAGTGAGTGAAGACTGGGGGCCTCCCTTCCATCCCCTTCCCTCCAGTGGGACCTAGGCTCTACCAGCCCCCTGGTAATCCCCATGCAGTCTGCTTAGTCAGGGCTTCCTGCCCTGCTGTCCTGCAGGGAGCTCCTCACATTTGTGTGGAAGCAGCCCACATGCCCAGGATTTCTAGCCCTTCCCCACAAAGCTGTGACTATCTCAGCCCTCCGAGAGCCTCTTTAGGTTGGCTGTGTTTTCCACTGCAAAGTCATTCATAGAATCACAGGGTTGGAAGGGACCTTAGTAGATCATCTAGTCCAACCCCCTGCCAGAGCAGGGCCACCTTAGAGCAGGTTGCACAGGAACCCATCCAGGCGGGTTTGGAATGTCTCCAGAGACAGAGACTCCACCACCTCCCTGGGCAGCCTGTTCCAGTGCTCTGTCACCCTCAAGGTAAAGAAGTTCCTCCTCAGGTTTAGGTGGAACTTCTGTGCTCAAGTTTGTGCCCATTACCTCTTGTCCTGTCACTGGGCACTACCAAAAAGAGCCTGGCCCCATCCTCCTGACACCCACACTGTAAGTATTTATAGGCATCAATAAGGTCATCCCTCAGCCGTCTTATTTCCAGACTGAAGAGACCCAACTCCCTCAGCTTTTCTTCATAGGAGAGGTGTTCCAGTCCCCCAATCATCTTGGTAGCCCTATGCTGCACCCTCTCCAACAGTTCCCTGTCCTTCTTGAGCTGGGGAGCCCAGAACTGGACACAGGACTCCAGGTGGGGCCTCACCAAGGCAGAGTAGAGGGGGAGGATGACCTCCCTCCACCTGCTGGCCACACTCTTCTTGATGCACCCCAGGATGCCATTGGCCTTCTTGGCCACAAGGGCACATGGCTGGCTCATGGTCATCCTGTTGTCCACCAGGACTCCCAGGTCCCTTTCCTCAGAGCTGCTCTCCAGCAGGTCAGCCCCCAACCTGTCCTGGTGCAGGGGGTTATTCCTCCCCAGGGGCAGCACCCTACACTTGCCCTTACTGAATTTCATAAGATTCCTCTCTGCCCAACTCTCCAGCCTGTCCAGGTCACTCTGGATGGCGGCACAGCCTTCTGGGGTGTCAGCCACCCCTCCCAGCTTTGTGTCGTCAGCAAACTTGCTGAGGGTGCACTCTATCCCCTCATCCAGGTCATTGATGAATATATTGAAGAGCACTGGGCCCAGTACTGACCCCTGGGGAACACCGCTCATCACTGACCTCCAGCTAGACTCCACGCCCCTAATCACAACCCTCTGGGCTCTGTCCTTCAACCAGTTTTCTATCCACCTCACTGTCCATTCATCTAACCCACTCTTCCTAAGCTTCCCTATGAGGATGCTGTGGGAGACCATGTCAAACGCCTTGCTGAAGTCAAGGTAGACCACATCTACCGCTCTCCCCTCATCCATCCATCCAGTCACACCATCATAGAAGGCAATCAGATTAGTCAGGCATGATTTCCCCTTGGTGAATCCATGCTGAGTACTTCTGATGGCCTTCTTTTCCTCCATATGCCTTGAGATGACACGCAGAACAAGCTGTTCCATCATCTTTCCAGGGATGGAGGTGAGGCTGACCGGCCTGTAGTTCCCTGGGTCCTCCTTCTTGCCCTTTTTGAAGATTGGAATGACATTGGCTTTCCTCCAGTCTTCAGGCACCTCGCCTGTTCTCCAGGACCTTTCAAAGATGGTGGAGAGCGGCCCAGCAATGACTTACACCAGCTCCCTTAGCATTCTCGGGCGCATCAATTCTAGCCTGCTTGAGCAGCAAGCATCATTCTGGCCTGCTTGAGCAGCAAGCAAACCAGCATGTTGGGGAAGTGATTTTGCATTGCAGGATGGCACAGTTACTTCAGGAAATTCACATGTATGTCAATGCGGAGGCATTATTCCTGCAGAATCGGGCTCATTGTGTCCCAGCACTCACATTGGTATTGAGTTGTCCAGCAAATGTTTACAAAGAGCAGCATCCAATTCTCCAAGGGGGTCTCTCTCCTGCACTTGTATCCACTTGGCTGGGGACAGGATGAATCCAACAGAAGAACATGGCCATTGTTACATTCTTGCTCATTGACTTTTTTTGGCTTACTGATATTTTACATGCCTTGATCCTTCTCTTCAAGGAAAAACAACCAAAGGAAAGGCACATACAAAAGTGTAAATTCCTAATATCCCAATATCCAGAACAAGAACTATTTCTGCTCTTCAAATTTCAAATAAGATAGAAAACTACCCACTTTGTTAGTGAGGCGGGGGAGAAAAAGAAAAAAGAACTCTGGTGTCAGCGATGCTGGAGTTCATTTACGTACTACTCCAATCACTTGTCAAAAATGCGTTATTTACGGATTAATCTCAGCAGAAATGCTCAAGTCATAACATCCCCAGGGAGCAGCTTTTTAAACAGCAGTGATGTTGACAATGACTTTCCTATGGCTCTTCCACTGAAGAGAGGCAGGGCTTTCAGGCAGACACTTTGCATGCCCTTTGTTCTGGACATTTTCAGCATACTCACATGTTCAGTAAATTTTCCAAACAGAGCAATTATGGTGTCTCCAAAGCATCACACACCTGCATGCATCCCAAACTCTTTCCTGTTGAAGGCTTTTGTTTTTCAGCAAAGCATCTCTATTTAGAAAATCACTTATGTGAATCACCAAGACCTGGTAAGACCTCATAGTTCAGAGGATTTTGTGATTGAAGGCTTATCATGAGCAGAATATCCTAGAGTACAGCCCTGTTGCGTGAAAGGGGCAAAGCAGTTTTGGCAGAAAATAAACCCCCTTGCATTCTAACACTTCTCACCGAAGTGGGAGGCTAGATGCAGCTAGGTTTAAATTCTGAGTGATGCCCAATTTGCCACTATCAGTCCAGTCCGTTTAACATACTAAACTCTTACGATTCGGATACACTAATAGTGGACTGCACCTTCAGTCCAGTGGTACTCATGAACTAGCATAGCCACGCTCGAGTCTTTGGTCGCGTTCAGTGAGAAGCCGAAATGACTAGCTACTTAAACAGTGCAGTTTATTTAAACAACAGATATCCAGGTTCTTAGGATTGCCAGTGATAAATACTCTGTCTGCAAAGCACGTGCAAATAAAAGTATTGTTACATATACACAATGTGCCACAAAGTTATAAAGGATACAGCCTGGCTATAAATGTAGAAAAGAGATTCTCTTGAGAAATTTCTAAGTTTCCCAAGGAAGCCCTCAGTATAGTCTAAGTCTTACCCACAGGCATCCCTATGGGGGGGTGGAAGAAAGGCTCAGCCCGTCAACTGGTCCTGGAAGTCAAAGGCAATCTGTGATGGAGTTCTCCCCAACTTGTTCACAATGGTGTCTTCCCTGATATCCCCCCCTTACTCAGGCTATTTTTACACTATTTTTTACCCGCAAGGTGGAGTTTGAGTGACTTTAGTCATAAATGCCTTTACTATGAGTGGTGTAAAATTCTCTCACTTCACATAGGCGTGTAGCCTTCAGGATGGAGGTGTGTTTTGTTATTATTATGACATTATGATGAGCAAAGTTCGCACAAAGGACAGCATTTCATCAAAATTTGATAAGATGTGGGCTCAGGGTAGCGAGTAGGCTGCTTATCTGTTCCTAGTACCATCTTGTTCCCGTATCTGCTACAGGTCACAGGGCAAGGCCAGGGAAGGTTGCATTCCGTTCCATCCCCCGTGTGGCTTCACAAGCAATTGCATACTGGGAATCGCAGCTGTTGAATTCACACCAGCTGCAGCTGTTTTCTACCTCAGAAGCCTCTTGATTTTATACTTTTCCTTAATGTGTGAGCAATGCTGTACTTTTCTATTTTTGGCCAATTTAGTAATTATTCCACATGCCCTCAGAGCAGAAGATCCTAGAGTACAATCCTCAGAGGAATTCAAAAGACCATCTAATGCATCTCTTTGCCTCCAAGCCCAAGCAGCTATACTTGTAGGGAATATGTTCCTTATAGCACACATCCATGATGGCAACCCTACAACCTCGCTAAGCAACCTATCCTAGCATTTTGTTACCTTTAGTGTGAGAAAATGTTTCCTAATTCAAAGCTGATTTTACTGGCCTGCATAAACGTAACATATATGGGTGATATTACATGTGATGCCTGTGCAGGAAACACACAACACTGAGTAGAGCAATCAAATTAGAAAATGATGTTAATCCTATCAATTTCCACCCTAAGGATGGGAAAGCAAACCTTATATATCCCAAGGCATGATTAATCTGCATGCCAGGGACTCTTAAGTAGGGGCCTTGGTCTCTTGCAATTCTTCTAGATCAGGTGAAAAAAATAACGAGTCTTAAAAGAAAGTGAGCTGGTTCTTGCTGAACCCAAACAAGACCTAAAGGATCCTAGTCAAGACAAGAACTGATATCTCCCAGCCATGTGAAGCTTCACCTTCTCTAAGCCTTCTCAGACCAAAAATGAAAACAAGGCAGAAAAGGAAGAGGAGAAATGACTAAAAGTTTAAAAGTCAAACCCTGAACCACTGCACCAGGCAGAGGGTGTATGTCCTGGTTTGAGGTAAAATGGAACCAATTTTCTAATTTGGAATCTTACTTTTTAGCTGGGCCTCATCTAACCGACTAAAGTCTGAAATGTGTGTGTGACCCCTCTGCGCTTCTCTGCTTCCGACCCTCTAACGGGACAAACAGCGAAGTCAGCCGACCTTGGTTGTTATAGCAATAAGTATAAGCAGGAGCCTCAGTGCATACCATTCCTTGGTATAATCAGGTCTTATCACTCGGAGAGTGAACACTGTCTGAACAATGTGTTGTTAATTTCAGACTTTAGTCGGTTAGATGAGGCCCAGCTAAAAAGTAAGATTCCAAATTAGAAAATTGGTTCCATTTTACCTCAAACCAGGACAGTGTAGCTCAGCACACAGTTTATTGCCTTCACAGTCAAGTAGCTCAGATGAGTATGCAGGCTACTGGTATTATCAGAACTTATGTAATTCAAAGGAAAAGAGTCAGCATGAAAAGAGTCAGGGCACGAAATTTGATAATAGCTTCTCCAGAAATTCTACTGGTTAGGATTTTTGGTCATGATGAAATAAAAAGTAGGTATAAGAAATAACTGCCAGAGAGATTTTCTTGTCTGAATAGTCTTAGGAGGTTGAGATGAGGCTAGTAAATAAGATGAGTTGAAGTTTTTCTGGAGCTACAGGTTACTACATATAGTTGTGTAGTAGACGTAGAAGGCCTATAATAGTTTCTGAAAACCTGGACCTTTTTTTTTCTTAATACAAACTTTCACCACTAATAACAATCCCAAGAAAATCCTTTTCTCTCCCCTCTATCCATTTTTTTAATAGGAGAAAGCAATTCTAACTGCCCAGCAGACCATTAGCACCCAACATATCAACCCCATCCAAAAAGATAAGCAGAATGGACGTAACCGTTTCCATCACTGACTGCATAAGTTTTTAAACATAACATGCAGAAATGGGCCAAGAGGAGAAGAACTTTATCCCTCCATCCTTACACATAAGTCCCATAGTGATGCCTACTTTTATGGCCGTGCAGGCTTGCACAGGAGGCCAACGTTAAATAGTTTAAGGTTGAATAGCTTGGCTCCCCTCGGAGCTAGCATCTTTGACCTTTAGAAGACTGTGCAAACCAGAAGCTGGTAAATATTTGTATCCTAGGGAAACTCAAACAATTAAGAGCAACAAGATTTATTGACAGCAGTGACTTACAGCAGTGGCCTCATGGGAGGGCCATTGCCAGCATTTTCTGAGTGTTCCTAAAGTGCCCATCTTACACAACACTGTCCTGAACCAAATTGGGTGGTTTGGTGTCAACTAGATAACAGAATCAATGCATTTCAGGAAGTAAGAAGGACATTGTCATGAGCCGGCAATGGCTATTAGGATTATTTAGCTGCCTGAAGGAACCCTGGCCTCTAACAGCCTTTTCTGCCTTTGAAAATTCTCTGAATGTTTTTGTTCCTGAGGTCTTAGCGATGCCTATTTATTCTCTCCGTTTTCCTTTGTGTCTGAGAATTTCAATGTACAGGAAACCACAAAAGGTCTATAGGAACTTAAATTCTCTGCAGCACCTCTCTACTGGAGGTTGTGGCAACGTCTTGTAATTCTGGAGGCTATGGAAATGTGGTATTTTATCCAGTAACTCTTTCCTGAGAATGTAAGGAAAATCAAGAGAAGGCCCTATGTGCTTAGCTGGAAAAAAAAAATAATTATAAAATCAACCGTTTTATCATTTAATGAAAACATTTACAGAATACAGAGGTCAAGGCAGTAGGACGCAATCCTGCAAGCCTATCTGCTTCTGGAGTAACCCAAGTGAAGTCAGAGTTAGTGACAGCAAGGGCAACTATGCAGCGCCAGTGGCTGAAGACTCTGCTCCCTAAACCCTCAGTGAAGGAGGCAGCATGGGAGTGCATGAGTAAATATTAATGCTGCCCTTCCCCAGCCTTGCTCACTAGGGCCTGCTCACCCCATACAGACTGCTGACGGAATGTCTACATATCAAGGGTTAACACATTAAAATTAACGTGCTGTACATAGAAACTCATTAGGCTCTCTTCTATAGCAGACGAGGGGCTCAATTGTAAAGGATCTGATCTTTAATACAACCTTTATTCCAGTGGGAGCATTGGGAGCTGAATATGCCCTGCATATCAGGTGAGAAAACCTGTAAATAAGGCTGAAAAATTGAACTAAGGCAGATATTTTGGCCCCTAAAATTTCTCTATGATGAGAATGTTGCATTTCTGCTCATACCAGAGTTGATGGTAAAATTCCTATTGGCTTCAAAGGAACCAAAACCAGCCCTTACTTCCATGCAACTCTATAAAATTTGAACTGGAAAATACTGGTTAAATCACGAAGCTCATTTGAAGAAAAATGCAATAATAACCCCCTGCAGAAGATCTGTCAGACTTTTAACAACTGTTTTGTTTTGTCAAAGGCAAATAAACCTGCTTGGGGGAAAATGGACAGGTGATTTGTATGCAGATTGCTTTAATTTCCTTTTTATTTTTCCTACTTGCAGCCTCTTAACCATAGTCGGGAGTAGTAGAAATATCAGGGTGTGACATTTGTTTGCATAGATTGCTTATTATTTTACACCTGCAGCTGGTGGGTGTCAGAAGTGAGTGGATGTGGCTATTTCAAGGCATCTCCTGAACTTGAGTGTTTTCTTTTCAAGGGAATACAATCATCCAGCCCTGGAAATAATGTTAGGGTGCTGATGTTGGGATTTATGGGAGAACATACTTAATGCAATCTACCTTTTAAAATCATAGAATCCTAGAATCGGTGAGGTTGGAAGGGACCTTTAAGATCATCAAGTCCAACCATTAACCTGCCCTGACAAAAAACCACTTCTAAACCATGTCCCTAAGCACCTCATCTACCCTTTTCTTAAACACCTCCAGGGACGGGGAATCCACCACCTCCCTGGGCAGCCTATTCCAATGTTTGATAACCCTTTCAGTGACAAAATGTTTCCTGATATCCAATCTAAACCTGCCCTGACATAACTTGAACCCGTTTCCTCTTGTCCTATCCCTTGTCACCAGGGAGAAGAGGTCAGCCCCCATCTCTCTACAACCTCCTTTCAGGTAGTTGTAGAGGGTGATGAGGTCTCCCCTCAGCCTCCTCTTCTCCAGGCTAAACAACCCCAGTTCCCTCAGTCGTTCCTCATAAGGTTTGTCCTCCAGACCCCTCACCAGCTTCGTAGCCCTTCTCTGGACACGCTCCAACACCTCAATGTCCTTCCTGTAGTGAGGGGCCCAAAACTGAACGCAGTACTCGAGGTGGGGCCTCACCAGTGCCGAGTACAGGGGGATGATCCCTTCCCTAGTCCGGCTCACCACACTATTCCTGATACAGGCCAGGATGCTGTTGGCCTTCTTGGCCACCTGGGCACACTGCTGGCTCATATCCAGCCGGCTGGCCACCAACACCCCCAGGTCCCTTTCTGCCGGGCAGCTTTCGAGCCACTCCGCCCCGAGCCTGTAGCGCTGCTTGGGGTTGTTGTGACCCAAGTGCAGGACCCGGCACTTGGCCTTGTTGAACCTCATGCCATTGGCCTCAGCCCATCGATCCAGCCTGTCCAGATCCCTCTGCAGAGCCAACCTACCCTCCAGCAGATCAACACTCCCACCCAGTTTAGTGTCATCTGCAAACTCACTGAGGGTGCATTCGATCCCCTCGTCCAGATCGTTGATAAAGATATTAAAGAGAACCGGCCCCAGCACCGATCCCTGGGGGACACCACTTGTGACCGGACACCAACTGGATTTAACTCCATTTACCACCACTCTCTGGGCACGGCCATCCAGCCAGTTCTTTACCCAGGGAAGAGCACACCTGTCCAGGCCATGAGCAGCCAGTTTCTCCAGGAGAATGCTGTGGGAAACGGTGTCAAAAGCTTTGCAAAAATCCAGGTAGATGACATCCACAGCTTTTCCCTCACCCACTAAGTGGGTCACCTTATCATAGAAGGAGATCAGGTTTGACAGGCATGACCTGCCAAATGTTTTGGCTTAGCTAATGTGACGGAAGTGCTAGGATAGCTGCACACAGTAGCTCCCTGCATAGTGTTGGGCTGTAAGTTTGCCTCTGCCTACAGCCCTCAGGCTTAGTTTGTGAAGATAATATATTAATTTTGAATTTATTTTTTTTTACCAGGGCCGTAGGCACATTCATATGTTACTGTGAGCTAAATGAAGGTGTAGGCACAGAGATTATCTACTCCTCTACATATATAAACCTACTTACCTTTTTAAATCAGGTTTCCTCTGACCAGACTTGTCATTTCCATGGTGCAAATTAAGGAAATTTTCTTTGCAATAACATGCTTTTTTGACCATAGTTCATCGAAGAGGAAGACTAGAAGAGGCCAAAAGGTAGGGAAGCCATGGTTGTACCCTGTCAAGATGGTCAGCGTTGGGCTAAACTACTGTATTGCTGTCATTACACGACCTCCAGAAAGTACTAGCAATGTCATTACTTATAATTTTGAAAAATGTGGAGCATGTGCATTTATTTTTAATCTCTCCCTTTCAACAGTAGAGTATCAAATTCACACCATTGTATGGTAGCTCCATTTAACCATATTTAACTCCATCTCTTGTTCACATCCTCTCCTTTGACATTACCTCTGCCAAGACCAGAGGAGGTTCCTAGACATCAGTGCTGCCTCCGTGAATCGGGGAGGAGGAGAATGCAACTGGGCTAGTTCTGTGTGTATGAAGACTCTGGATTTTCTGGCAGGCGCACGGAATCCTGCTGAAGCACCTTCCCCACCCTGACCCCAAAAGTGCTCTGTCTCTTTACTGCAGGGATTTTGACAGTTCACCTGAGAGGGTGTCTCTTGCTGACCCACATCCCTCAGGACGGTGTGTGCTTACCCTGAGTGCATATCTTGGCACCTCAGCAAGGCTGGAGCAGCCTGCCCATGGTCTGCTGACTTCTAATGTCAGACAAAGCCCGTGGTTCTGCTGAGAGACAGCTAGTGCGCTTGTGAGATGGGCCATCTGGGAGACCAACAGACAGATAAGTCTTTGCAGTATTGGGAAGGTGGTTTGCTTTTAGGCTTTTCAGACTTTATGTTTCCCCCCAAAGGCTTTCATAGAGTTCAGGTCCATCTGCCCCATGCTTTTCTCTTTACCTGTCTACAATTTCATTTCTTTGGCATGGCAGAAGAACTAGCATACAGCAACAACTTTTCCACTTCAGGCAAAATCCAAAGGTCCCTTGTGTGTCTGCCATTGTGCCAAGAAAATGATGCTGCACTGTGGTGCCAGGTGCATACCGCTGGGTCTCCGAGCACAGGCTACCTATGTTCACTCCCTTTGAGAGTCACTTCTGTCAGTCCTTGACCTAGACAGATGAGACCTTGCTGATAAACCTGCTGAAATAGAAGTCAGTATCTCTACAGTCTTTTGAGCTGTTTTAAGTAGACTATATGCTTTTTTCTGGGCAGGCAAACCCTTGGACTTCCATGAGGAAGTCAATATTTGCATTGCCACTGACACAAGAACTCTAAAGTAAAAAGTAATAAAAATGAGTTCATAGTACATTAGTTCTTTGAGAGTGGCTTGGGTTTGAGGCATTTGGCTCACCACTATCTGCAGCTTATATGCATGCCCAGTGTGCATCCAGCTCATACCAGGGGAAGAGGGGAGATGACTGAACCCGAGGTCTGCCAGGACCCTGTCCTGGAGAGGAAACCTTGACATATGGAGTCCAGTTCTTACAACTATCCTAGAAATTTCTTCCAGGAGTGGAATTTAGAGAGTGTGTCTAGTCTGAAGGGAGAATCTCTCTCCCTGTTTGGTGAGTAGGGCCGCTAGTACCTTACATCACTATGGACTGGCTCTGAGCTCAGCCTGACAAATGATCGGTGAGGCTTGTTACCCATGCACCATTCAGTAACTCATCAACATTAGGAAGGTGAATAAAACACATCCCATCAATGCCTTTGCCACACTCCAGCATGGCTTTATTCAATCAGAAGTCATTAAGACAGAAAGCCCTCTACAAACGTGGTGGTTTATCATCCACCATCTGTCCTTCAGCATGTACAATTCATTCCATCTGCACTGGAATGCAGCTGGAAGGTGGTGCAAGGGCTTGGGTGCTCTCCCTTAGTTGTCTCTCCCACTCAAACCTGAGTGCTTGTGAGGAAACGTAATGGGATCAGCAGGTGCAGATGCAATCCTTCCAGTCCAAAGGGTAAGCCTGAGAGTTGCAGATCATGGAGGGACCACATCTGGAGTCACCAGGTAACACGTTGCTGCTGCTAAGAGTGATGACAACGATGACAACATACTGTACAGATTCTAGGAACACGTTCAGTGATCAATTGAGTGTGGACATCAGGCTCCCATTATCTCATAGAGTAACAGTGCTAACAGCAGCTGATTACATTTTACGATTTATTTTGCTAAGCAACAGTCTATACTTTAGAGAGTGTTTGCTTGAACATGAATTTGGGAATGGAAGAGGGTGGAAGAGCTGAATCCTAACGAGCTTATGTGAAGATCCCTTGATTTCAGAGAGAGCTCTGCAGTCTGCTGCAAACTCTGTGAAGTCTCTTGGGTTTACTTCATCTGTATGGTGTACTAATAGTGGAAAACATCATTTGTGTTTTCTCCTCTGTGGTCCCAGAGCACTGGTTTTCCCTTGCATTTCTATCCCTGTAGAAAAACATCCCAGTTCTAATTACAAGTAAATGCATTAAGAGACCATTGCAACCTGGGGAGCCAGTCTCCATTTCCTTACAATTTTCTTAGACCTGGGGTATGGATCCCAGTTATACTGGTTTTGTACTGGGTACACGTATCACTAGGAGCAGAGAAAACACATCAGGGTGGACTGGGCTCTGCAGTGGGGGCAGAACTGGGAGTTGCTGGGTGTATCCAGCCACAGGCAGAGGGGCAAGACCCAGCTCTCCTGCCGTTAGTGGTCATAGAGCTCAAAAGTGCAGCTTTTGCCACTAGATGTACCGCAGCAAATAAAGTTTGGGAATGCAGTTCAATCATCCACAAAGTCTTGGGGAGGCAGGAGGGCTTCATGGGAGTCAGAAGAGTTCCTTTAGTAGCAAGGGGACCTCCACACATGCAGAAGCGACCTGTGAGGAGAACAGCTTCAGCTAGGGCTGTACACATCCTCAGTGTGCAAAGTCCGCAGCCATCACAGTCTCTGAGCAGCCCTGAGCCGGATGCAGAGTGAAGGTCTCCCTTGGCAGGGGCCACAGGTCCCTCTCTGCCCCTGCTGCAGCGTGGGCAGCGCTGGCTGCCTGGGGACAAAAAAACAAGGGCTCAATGCAGAGCATCTCTGGTGCCACCAGGCTGTCAGAGGAGCAGACGGAACCCCAGGCAGAAGGTGAAAACTGTCCTCCGCTGTGAAGAGCTGTGAAGGCCATTAGAACGTCTGCTCTGAAATAAGCTTGTTAAAATACACGTTCACCTTCGTTATCCTGCAGCTCCATTGCTTGACTCATCCCACTGCAGTCGCTCTGAAACGGGGGCCTGAGTTAAAAACTTTCCCTTCTTGTTTTTTATTCACTGGATAAGGTCACCTCTAACCCACTGAGAGAGCAGTGAAAGCCATAACCACAACTGTCTTCATGGGAGGCGAATGAAAAGGAACCTGAAAACAAGAGGGGAAACAAATGAGGCACAAGCTGGTTGAAAGGATGTTGCTTCATGTTGGCTTTCACAGTTTGACACATGATGTTTCCTCGCATCCATGTAATTAGTGATAGCATAACCCAAGTGGAGCACGGCACCCCCCAACCCAGGTGTGCCAAAGGTATTCCCTCCTTTCCTCCCCATTTTTCCTCAAAAAACACAGAAAACTGCTACGTAGCCACGGCTTAGCAGACATGGCCTTGCAGCAGGCTTTGGCTGGGATCCCTTCTCTGACTCTGGATCACACTAAACCCCTTCTCTCCCCAGCGGCAGACAGAGGCTTGCACTCAAAGTTTCTTGCCAGTGTTGTCCCCAGACACAGATCCCTGCTAGGTGGCACATGGACAGATGTGGTGTGCTGAGAGTTTGCAGACGCCCCTGATGAGCCAGAGGACTCACTGCCCTGCACTGATTTCCTGCTTCCCCAGCTCCCGGGGGGCAAGGTGTCCTGTGGGCAACTCTGTCTCCTTCACACACAGACAGTGCTTAAAGCTCTATGCATCCCCAGCCACATGTCTACCCCTGCCAAAATGGAAACTTCACAGCCTCAGCCCACCTCATCCAAGCTGGTAACTTTCTCCTGGACTTTTATACACAGACACCATCTCACCATACATTGCTTTTAGCTGCAAGAAAATGTCTTCCTTTTGTTGTTTTGATCTTAAAGACTGCTGTCTCGGGCTAAACATCCTTTGCTTTAAATAGATGGGCTGACCCATATGATCATTCAAGGATGAAGTACAGACTCTAGTCCAATGATTTTTACAAGACAACTTAAATCAATATGATCTTTCTGACTAGTAGTTTCCAGAAAACCTGTATGCCACATCATTCCTATTACATTCATCATTTGGCTCACTTTTGCTGTATTTGTTCGTGTGGTACACCATCAAGCATCTGAAGCGTTTGCTCTGTTGTCCTCTGAACTGCACTGATTTCTTCTGGAACAAAGTGTATCTTAGAAATCCTCTACTGTGGATTTTTGTAATGAATATTTTACAGTAAGCCACTTGTTACTAACGAGCCTAATTTTACTTGTGCAACTCTTTTTATAACCTTTAGTCTTAAAAAAATAATTGGGAAAATTTACAATGGTAATTGAAGTGTTTATTAACTGACGGCCTACTTGCAAGATTACACTGAATGTGGCATCGCAATTCAGCCCATTTTTGAGCTTTGTATAGGAAAAAAATTAGCTGCAAGCATGGAAGCCAACATTTTTCACAGCACACCTGAATTTTCTTTTTTTATTGCAGACTGTCTACTGTTGTACAGCAACAATTTCAACAGAAAATATACTAAAAGCTTGAAATCTAAATCTAATTTAAAGTCTAAATGATGCACATGATTAAAAATGTATTATCTATTCCCAGCAAATCAAATATCATCGAAACACTAATGTTTCCCTATTTTTAGGCACCATCTAGTGAGTCAAACATTAGATCCGATTTTCCAAATTACATCTGAGAAAAATAAGACTGTGGCTTGAGTACATCCCACCTCATGTGAGGTCTGTTCCTGAGATTCATAAGTTAGATGTTTAGTCACTGCCTGCTCTCTTGCTAATGGATATTAAATACTCCTCCAAAGGGGTTGGAGACCACAGCTGCCGTCTGGAGATAATTTGTCTGTTGACAAAGGAGGGTACTGGCTGAGTAGATTCCCTAGTTGGACAATGCTAACTGCCTAAAAGGGGAGCAGGCAGAAACCTCATTTCAATAATGATAATCTTTCTCTGTCGCTCCAGAGCAAGGGACTGGAAAAGATTTGGCTTTGTTTCAATTATAAGTGAAAGAAAAAAAAATCTCCAGGCAAATAAACAGCTCTATAAGGATCATGATTCTTACTGTTTCTATTAGATGGCTTGCCATGAAGACCAAGTAAGTCCGAGAGGGAATTGCACAGCAAATTTGCATACAATTATAGGACCTGCTGTCTGGCACTGGTATTAAATCAGTTCAGTTAAATCAGCACTGGCTCCTGTGGCAGAGCACTGTAATCAGCTGGCAACTGACCTGTATAAACTGCATCCCATATGCAGAATTCACTTGGAGAGCAAGTGATGCACAACCAGTTTGGTTAACTCTGCATCATTCTGGGCACAGGCATGTTCAGCCTGAGCCTCATTTGGCCTCTCTGAGGTTACATAGGTTGTAGTCAGTGTTGTGCTGGTTCTTCGGGGGTCGGAACAAGATGTTCTTTAAGGTCCCTTCCAACCCAAACCATTCTATGATTCTATGAAAATGATTCTAAGACTCAGAGCAGGAATCACCAATTACACAAGTGCCAGCAAAACCAGTGCAAGTCTGGGCAGTGCCTGGCCTGGTGTTGCTGAGGGTTAGGAAAAGGCACATTGCCTTTGCCTGGTAGGGCATCAGTTGATGGAGGGAGTGTGTTTTGGCTGCTGCTTGCAATACCCACAGTTGCCCAAGCCACATCTCTGACCACTGGATCCGGAGAAAGAAGGATTTAATTAAGTATGTGTTCTCAGTCCCAGCTTCTATGGCTTACCACCATACACAAAGCGCTTAACCAGCCTGGGGGAAGCTGTTGGCCATGGCTCAACGACAGAAGACCAGTCCAGTTTCTGTGTGTTGCGCAGGAGCCATGTTCCAAGGCTCTTCTGATGGTGGGTCCCCAGCTGCCTGCCCAGCCACTGGCTCACTCCTGGCCCCTGCTGCGCTCTGGATTGGGGGACTGATTCTGCCTGGGGGGGCTACACAGTGAGGGAGGCTGAGGATCTGGTCTGGGCTACAGAGACCTCTCTGCTGTTGTATTTTTGGATTTGCCTTACTCATCTCTGAGCATGAGCTCCTGGCATCACCTCCCAACCCCCTGCCTCAGAGCGATTGTGTAAGCACAAGTGAAGGGCTGATGGAGGACAGGCACTGTCAGTGAAGAGGAGGTGGTGCCAGGACTTGCTTATGCCAGAACTGATTGAGAAACGCTCCTCAAACTCAATCCTGCGCTGAAGACACAGTCCCCCTACTCCTCTGTGCTCACTGCTTGGTCTCCTGAGGAAAGTGTCATGGTGCTCTTCTGCACTTCATATTATTGAAATCTGGTACCTTATGGGTTTAAACTGGGGAAAACAGTAACTTTAGGAGAAGGAAAAATTAAGGCCTGGTTCCTGAGGACTGACAGAAGTCTTTGGTCTCCATTCTGTGCAACAGGAAAAGCATCAGACCAGAAGTTTGGACTCAATGACACACCTTTGCTAACAACATCTGAAACACTTAAGAATTGCCCCAGCATGGACATAGGCAAAGCCACTGGAGAAGAGAAACAAGGCATCCCTTTACTTCTTCATCCTCACTGCCCATATGTGTCATTTTGCTAGCAAGGGGGAAGAATTTTTAGCAAGATTTATGGTCTATAATGTCATGGTGGAAAGTGGATTCAAGCAGGACATTTTCAGAGCTATACAGCAATGAAGAATAATGTTTCTGGAGTCCTTCTCCACAAACAAAGCAGAGCATGTGCAGGTATCAGCCTACTTATCAAGAGAGTTTAAGTCCACTACAACAGTTGACCAGCATGCACAATCCACATCAGGAACCATCTAGCTCCCAAAAACCCCTCGCTCTCAGGGGTGAGCCAGAATTTCATGACATCACATAAACAACTATAAGCAAATACAGTAAAAGGCTTTACCTTGGGCTTGAACAAAAGGTGAAATTTTTTAGTCCTGCAGGATCCTCCTCCGCCCCCTGGTCTGCTGGCTCATGATGCAGCAAAGTGGTCTGGCATTTAGCAACCCTGGGAAGGTTCGCAGCTGTGTTTGACCTGGAGAAGGTGTCAGGAGGAGATTCCTGAGCACCTCCAGCCAGAGTTATGCAGGGAAGAAAAAAGAAAAATAAAAGCTAGCTTTAAGAGGTCAGAATGTGTAGTCCATTCAGAGCTGCTATTCCTGGTAGAAATTAGACCCTGAAGGGCCCGGGTGAAAATCAGGGATAATCCTCATATACGTGCTTCTAATTGGGACAAACTGAAAGTGAGAAAGCTGGGCAAGTCAGCTCCAGCCCATCCACAGGGGCTCTGGGTCTGTTCCCAGCTGGTAACCGAGAGCATAATTATGCAAAGCCTCCTCTATAAACAGATTTCAGTTTATTACGGCCGAACTGGGGGAATCTATTTTTGTCACCGCTTTGTGCGAATGTGTTACCCTTGTGATTTCCAGCCAGGTCACTCCAAGTCAGCTGCTTTGGCTGCGGCTGTCAGTGGAAGCAACTCCATATTCCTAGTCCCTGGCCCCTTTGCTCACCCGCCCAGGATCAGCTCCCGGGCAAGGGGGGGACGAGGGGATCTGCCTGCAGCTATTCTGGTAGCTGTGCGTTATAGTGGTGTTATGTGAAGCAAAGAGCCCAGAAATGCATGTCAAATCGAACCAGTGACTAATCATGATATTTTGGTTATCTTAGTGCCTGCCGGGCAAAGATTTATGGGCTTAGAAAATCTTCAAGTAATAATCCCCGGGCACTGATTTGATCGTCAGCGGAGGCTTCCTAAGAGAGCGCAAAAAGAGGATGAAAAGGGGGCTGCTGTCCCAGGGGCGTCGAGTTCCACACTTATCTGAGTTTGAAATACAAACAAGAGAGGAGAAAAGCCAGTGCTCCCTGCTCATCTGTGTCTGCTCAGAGCCATGCGCTGGCAGCCAGAGAGGATCTATTTGATCTGCCTGCGGAGCAAGAAGGGTCGAAGGGGACGGCTGAGCAGACACAAAGCGTCATTTGTTGGGATTGTTGTCTAGCTCCCTCATCTGTCACCTGATGGCCAGCCAAGTAAGTGCTCAGCGCAACCGTGGACCATTCATCCTTGAGCAAGCGACAACGGAGGAAAGAAAAGTAAGCATCCTACAGCTGTTATCACATTCAGCTGTTTTTTCTATAAAGGAATGCATGGAATTCACTGCAAATCTACTAACTGTCCCCCCTATGTCAAGCAAGAGACTGATTTTTTTTTTTCCGGTTGGGCTTTTCTCTAACAGTTGGAGGTCTGCTGGGCATTCAAGCAATGACTGCTGAGCCGGGCAGCTGTTCCAATATCTAATTGCAATTTAGCTTTAATAACTCAAGGGGAAAGCGCTGCATTGCCTACCATGAGCTATTTCCTCTCCTACTGCAAAGCACACTGCACCGCGGTGCTCACCCAGTACCAGACCCT
Organism: Rhinoptilus africanus; assembly: GCA_013400135.1. Lineage (NCBI taxonomy): Eukaryota > Metazoa > Chordata > Aves > Charadriiformes > Glareolidae > Rhinoptilus > Rhinoptilus africanus. The sequence goes on from VXBO01007985.1 coordinate 76,417, forward strand.
GAGATCAGAGGGCTTTCTGTGCGATATTTTGCTGAAAGTGAAGGAAAACGAGTTTCCTGCACACAAGTCCTTGTTGGCATGCTCCAGCGACTATTTCCGAGCCATGTTCAAAAGTTATACCCAAGAGTCTAAAGCCAGTGTAATTCACCTGCAAGTTGTCTCGCCCACCGGTCTCCAGCACGTCCTGGATTTCATTTACACTTCCTTGTTGCCCCTTTCCTTTGAAAGCCTGGAAGATACCTTGGAAGCTGCAAGCTACTTGCAAGTGACGGATGCTATTGGCTTGTGCAATCAGTACTTAGTTAACAATCTTGCCTTGGAAAACTGCTGCTTCTCTGCCAACGTGGCTAGGAAGTTCTACCTGCCAGATGCCTTAGTAGCAACAGAAAAATACATTGTCAATAATCTCTGGAAGCTGCTGGACTTGGATTTGCCAGGACTGCTCGAGCTGAACTTCAGATCTTTGCTAACGGTGATTGAATCACCAGATCTCCCCATGGTGAAAGAAACCCGCCTGTTGAATCTTGTGCTGCTGTGGCTGCAGCAGGATAAATCCAGGCTGGCTCATGCTGGCAGCCTTTTAGAGCACATAAGATTTGGCCTCATCCCGGTGGAAGAGCTGAGAAAAACCTACACACAGTCAGAAGTGCCCCTCTCCGCAGGTATTAAGTGCTTGATCATTAAGGCAATAAACTACCATACATGTGTTTTCAAACAGCCTGTCCTGCAGGATAAGTCCACCACGCTGAGGAACCAGAAAACTCGGATCATTCTGCTGGGGGGAGGGATGGCAAGCGAGGGGCTCATCACCGATGTGGTGGCCTTCGATGTTTACAATCACAAATGGCGAGCTCTCACCCAGGTGCGGGACAGGGTGCAGAACCACAGCGTGTGCGTGGTGGGGAACTTCCTCTACGTCTTGGGTGGGGAAATAGAAAGTGGTGCCCCAGGTGACCCTAAAACTGAAAAGATCTTATCGGTTACAAACAAGGTCCATCGTTATGATCCGAGATTTAACATGTGGATCCAAATCACGGGCATGCTGGAAAAGAGATGCCAGTTTTCTTGTTGTGTCCTAGGCCAGGATATCTTTGCCATTGGTGGCAGGGGGGAGGATGGGTCACTGCATTCGTCTGTGGAAGTCTACAACATCAGCAGGGACAGATGGACAAAGGCCAGGGAATTGCCATGCAAGATACACGGCCATGCCAGTGCCATTTGCAAGAATACCATATACATCTCTGGCGGCAAGTACACTGACCCAGCCAGCACAAGCAAGGACCTATATTCTCTGAGCTCGCTTGAAGGGCAGTGGATGAAACAAGCTCCCATGAGCATTGCTCGGTTTGGGCATCAGATGGCAACAATCAGAGAAGCTATATTCACATTTTTAGGATTATATGAACCATTCTCTGAAATAGAAAGATATGATCCTGATCAAAACCAATGGACTCGGTTAAGGCCACTGATGTATGATCGGTTCTGCTATGGCCTGGCAGTGGTAGAGGAAACAGCTCTTCTTATTGGGGGTAAGAAATGGCAAAACTCACGGGAGGTCCCCACACAAGATGTGGTTGGCTACGACATCGACAACGATGGCTGGGAAGAGATCTGCAAAGCCCCCTTGCCTTGGTGGGGGCTGCAGTGCGCGGTGCTGCAACTCTCTGAACTGGCCGATGAGCATGACAGTGACAGCCAGCAGAAGAGACCACCAAACTGCTGAGCTCACACGCTGAAGAATAACCATCCCAAGAGATGAGCCAGCATGGGCGTCCTGGAGAAGAAGAAAACTGCAATGGCACTGAATGTGACCGAGCAGAGGTTTCACTTTGATAAGCCATACACTTGGTGGGAAAAGGCAAGAAAATCTGGTTCCAGCATGGGAAAAGGTGTTGGGATTTATAGAGCTGGAAGCTGATCTCACTGTAGAAGGATGTAGCAAGTAGCATGTTTCGAGGCGATGAATGAGAATCATAATCCTTGACTTTTGAAGAATAATACCTAGATGGCAATTAATAGGTGCTGCAAGTCAGATTTTTCAAAGGTTAAAAAACATAACTGTCTTTTCTGTTTTCTTAATCAGAGGTAATTTTCCCAGCTGGTAAGTGCTATTGAATTTTTATGCTATGGCTAAGCAAAATAAAAGTGAGATGTATAAAGACTAGAAAATTGAAGCCTATGAGAACTAATAATAAGTACTGCCAAGGAAAAAGTATTATTTGATATGCTACATACTAGGCAAGAATATTTTAGCTAATCGGCATGAAATTACTGGACAGAAAGCATGGATTTTTTGATATGTAGTCTCAGTTATGGCCATAAGTCAAAACAGTGACTGTTTCATAAAAGTCACTTTTCTCTGAGCAGCCTTTGCTGTCGCATGCCTTTCAGATGCTTATTTTGTGTTAAAGACGCACATTACCGGTACAGTACATTTCTTTTGTATCCAAATCCTGTGTTAGTTTATGAGCTGGCCAGGGCTGAATGGGTATGCTTATTATTAGGCTCTAAGAAACATGTTACAGGAGTTGCTGTAACTAATGCCTCAATACTTACCTCGGTGGCACATGCTGCTTGGTCATACTTGGTCATAATGGTAAAGTTCATAGCTGTTGAACTAGCACATGAGAGAATCCTGCAGTCAGAAAAGCTTTACTTTTATCAAAGAGTACAAAGGGGAGGGAGGTAACTGAAGGTTTTCAGAAGTCTTTATTCAGAGTCTGCCTACATACGAAACAGCAATAGTCTTCTTTTTGGCCACGATGGCAGAGTTTGAAGGCACAGATTAAGGTATGTGGATCTGTGAAACACAGGCAAAATGGTCAGATGCCATAGAGTCACTTTGGTATGGAGCAAATTGAATCCCAAGTCACAAATGTTCATTTAAAAGCTAAATTTATTGTACTTCATTTTACAGTGTTCCCTTTCTATGCTGAGAGTTAATACAATAAAAATATATATAGAAGAACATTTAATAGTCTTAAAAGAAGGCAGCACAATGGAGAGGACACATGTTCTTTGTCACCAGACTAGCTTAAAAAACTGTAATGTTTAATTTTCACCTTTAAAGCAATCAAGCTGACTTTACTAATGTAAAGTGCAGGCAGAATAGCTGTTGCATAGCAACAGATCTAAGTCTTCTGAACTGCCTTGGTTTTGACAAGGAATCAACTACACAATGTGCATATACATCCATCAGATATAAAGAGGTTTTTTTATATGAATATATTTACTTTTGGTCCAGTAAAACAATAGCAAGAGAATCTAAATGCTTGGAACAATAGCACAATCCATTTCAAGTCAAGCATTTTTTAAGAGAAATTTACAAAAACCTCACAAATTTAATATACAAGTCAGTACCCATGCAGTAAATAAATGTCCAGTTTATACAAACAATATTCTTCTAATGGTACAAATATTACACTGGATCCAGAATTCTATACAAATGTTAATACATGATTTGTCGTCCATACTGACTTGAATATAGGATTACTGAAAATGGGCTACAGAAAGGCCACTCTTCTGTACAATTGTGCAAAATCTGCAAAACATTTGCAATCCAAATGCAGGAAAGAAAGAAAGAAAGAAAGAAAGAAAGAAAGAAAGAAAGAAAGAAAGAAAGAAAGAAAGAAAGAAAGAAAGAAAGAAAGAAAGAAAGAAAGAAAGAAAGAAAGAAAGAAAGAAAGAAAAGAAAGAAAGAAAGAAAAAGAGAAGAGAGAGAGGAAGGAGAGAAAGAGAGAAAAAGAGAGTGAGAGAGATGTAAAAAGAAAGGAGGAGAGAGAAAATAAATCTGTCCATTCTTCCTTCATCCCTTCATGGATATAACCATCAGGAAATATCAGAGCTCATAAAATTCAAAGTACATTCACTGAGCTGTACAGGCCATAGTCTAAAGTTGGTTAAAAGTACAACTCACTGTAAGAAGTATAAAGGAGGCTTTTCCTTTTCACATGAGCATTATTAAATCATGTCGTGAGTCCTAACTTATGCAGCAAAATACTGAAAAGCAGCAGAAATATTTTGTCATGCTCTGATCGCTTTTGGAAAACAGGCCCATAAAAAGTAAATACACGATTTAAGATTTCCCTCCCACTTTCCTATTCTAGGTATGTGCCTAATTCTAAGGAGTCTGCTATTTCTAAGTTAGTTATTTCTAAGTTAGTTATTTCTACTCCTATTCACTGGGTTGTCTCCAGCAAATCTCAAAAAGTTTGAAACATTTTAATTGGCTTGTGAACCCAGAAGAAGCCAGAGACATCCCTTCCCCTTCAAAAGCAAACCAGAGGCTTTTTTACTCCTCAGTTATTTTTCAGGTTCCGTGCTCCCATCACACATACAACATGGCCAAATTTCACAGCTCAGAAAACACATAGGAGACTACTTGAAACATCCTATTCATTCCTTTTCTATTGTGGGAATTTTCAAAGCCTCTCAGATTCGGAGCATTTCGTTGGGAACCTTTTCCACTCCTGTTTTTCTGAGCAAGAGAAATGTTGCTATCAAGGATGTCTACATTATCTCTTTTGCAAAATCTGGACATTATACTGGTACCTTCAGTACAAAAGCAGCATAAATGACAGTACCATCACTGATTTTTTTAAAAAAAACAACCAAATGTGATTAAGAGACAAATAACACATAATTTGGTCTTAAGTAGAATACAAACCAGAATCCTTTTGCACCGATGGCAAACCTTAGCAACAGGCTTTGAAAAAGCACAAGGACATAAGACCTGACCTTTTGATATTTAAATTCACATCAGTCTTTTCCGTCTGCTGACTTTCACCCTTTTGTGTGTTTGACAAAAGTGAAACACAACCACCACATTACACTTTTTCCCTGTTACTTAAGAAAACTCCTAGAGTTTCTCATTAAATATAAAAATTGGTTTTCTCCCACCACCAAAATAGTACCTGCACTCCAAAAATGCAATGCAATACTGGAATTGTATAATATAAAAATCTCATTGTAAAAGTGACCTTCAATAACAAAACCTTTAGCTTGTGGAACTTCCTGCATGAAGGCCACAGTCTTCCAAAAATGCTTTTAAATACTTTTCTTTAATAGCTAAAGATCATGTTTGTTATTTCACAGAAGGTAAACACAAGCAGAGCGTTGGCGGCATATAAAATATACAAATCTTCATTAAAGATGTGGTACCGTTGACCACTGAAGGTTTACTTCACACATCGGAGTAACATTAAAATATAATTTACTAGAACTCCCACACATCGATATAAAAACTACTTTATGCACTTGAGTAAAGGTCTGGAGTGTAGCAAACGGACACAAAGAGAGACCTTTATACATGCGTTTCAATGTAAGAGTGAGTGTGCGCTAAGGAGGCTATAAGTGCATCAACCTCAGATGAGCCATTGACAGAGTCCCTTGGGGTGCTGCTTTGATAGATGTCCATGAAGATATCAAGGTACATTTGTTTCCATTCTTGAAAGTCTCTAGACGTCAAAGCTGGATTATCCAGAACTTTATCTATAGCGGCTACTTCTCCTTCCCTGGCCTGTGAGAGAAAAGGAACAAGCAAAGAGACAATGTGAGTGACGAGTCACTGGCAAAATCAATCACGTGGCTGGAAGGAGAGAATGGGGGGAGCAAACTCAAGCCACAGAGCCCCTAAAAGCAGGAGGAATATCTGACTGCTATATGGCCGCTCGCAAACAGAAGCCCTTCCTACAGGGTGTCACACATCACCCTGTGGGGCAAGGGCTTTCCTCCCCTTCTCCAGTATCCTCAGAAATAGTCCTTATTCCCCCTCCTCCTGCCTTGTTCAGCTCGAGAAAAAGCAAGCCCTGCACTATTTACTATTAGCTGCCTGCATTTCTCAAGACGTGTTTCACACGACAAAGTGCCATCTGTTTGGCTCTTCTTGATCAGTGTAAGAAATGCTGTGCGGGTGCGTGGGATGCAGACAGATGGCCTCTCGCCCGCCAGCAAAGCCTTTTTTACCAGGCTTCTCATGGGGACATCTGAGTGCTACATTGCAAAGGCTTGTGCAAGGACCCCCATGTCAATAATAACTCATCTTTGTTAAAGATCCAGTGTATGCGATGGGCTGGATGGATTAGTTTATTGAGAGACAACAGGCAGGCGGTACAGATCAGAGTTAGCCTCTGATAAACCCGTTGTGGCTCATGGTTGTTGCAAGCGGTGGAAGCTGGATGCAATAGACATAAGCCTTGGAAACACGCAGGTTCCCAGCATGGCTCCCCTGCATAGGAACGGTACGGTCACCAGCAACCTCCCCTCTATCCCCCTGCCGGATGGGTTTCACACTCCTCATTGCTAACTCACATTTTCCATGTCCATAATATGAGCATGTTAAATCTTTCTGGGGAGCACGTTAACGGGAAATAATAAGCTGTATCAGCCCATGTTGGTGGGAGAGGATCAGAAGGTCAGAGGTCTGAGATGCCACCCATAAGCAGTAGGTTGAAAGATACTTTTCATGCTTTGCAAACAGCAACTAATTAACGCTGTGTGTTAGAATACTCATTTTCAGAAAAAGAGGTGCAAGCCGAGAATGCCCAGTGGAAATTAAACCATGGGAACACCCGATCACCATACCTCTGCATGAACTGCCATAACCTGCTTCTCGCAGATTGCGGCTGGTCCCCGCATCTCTGCACTACCAGCCAGGGAGCTTGTACGTGCTGGCAGAAGAACGGTTTTGTGTTTTGTCACAGGAAAGAGAGCAGAGGGGTCTCTCATTAAGGACTTAGCTGATGGAACACAGAGCCTATGGACAAGAGCTAGAAGCAATTTGAGGGCTGTCTCAGGATACTATGAACTTGGGTAAATTCAAGAGAGTTCAGAACACCGACTTCAACAGTGCAAGTGGCTGCATTCAGGAAGGAGAAATCAAAGGCATGGATAAAAGGCAAAAATAACTTATTAGGTAGTAGCAGTAGGTACTGGTAGATATGACTACCAGTAGTATGGCAGAGGTGGAGCTCTGGGCTATTACAGAGCTAGAAACTTGTCATGAGCTACCATGATGCCATTGCAAAACTGGCACATGCCACTCTACACTGTTGCTCTACATGTGAAACAGCAATTACTTGCCTGGTACTTGCTGCCACTGCATTTTAAATTACTGGTGTTGTGTACTTTAAGAATGATTTTTGCTACTCAAGGTCCAAACAAGAACGGCGACAGGTTTAGATCTGCCGCGACAAGGGGATGAACTGTTTTTGGAATTCCCTGGAGGAATGCAATTCCATTTGTAGGAAGCCATTGGCATAATGTAGCTCAGGTATCAATAAATGCTAACAAGACAGACAATTAAGCATGGCAGCAAGCTACTGACACACAGTTTTGGTACGAGTGATCCCATCATGGTGCAAAAGCACAGTGTGAACCTCCTGCCACCCGCAAAGTCTGAGAATACTGTGATTTTGTTTCAGTTTCTCACGCTTGTAGACGTCATGTGGAAAGCACTTGTATCTTGACTTTTTCTGCCAGCCTCCAATCCCGTAAAGACTCATGTACCCAGATAATACTACAAGTAGTAGTTGCCTTCAATGAGATGATACAGTGCTGAAAGTTAGGCATGTGTAAGATTTTTTCAGGATGGGAGCCCCACAGCATGGAAATAATACTGCCTAAATGCTTCTCTAGGTGATGGAAAACTAAATTAATTAATGTTGATAAAGCCCTCCTTGATAAAAGCTGTTACAAAATCCACTGTACAATTATCTAGTGACTTAAAATGTGGTAATTTAATATAGTTAACAGGGTCCCTGGGGAAATCCAGCATATTGTTTGCCAAAATCTCTATCAAGGCAGAATTGAGACTGCTGTAACAAACAAAGAAGCTGACAGGGAGGCTAAATGAGCTGTGATACAGTTAGAATAACCATAAAAATCTTCAAATCTGTCATTACCACTATCTATTTACTTAATCAATCCTACTGATTAAATACAATGATCCTATCAGTCTACACAGAAAGAAAGTACATGGTTTCCTCCTGGACACGCTCAGCAATTAGGCAATAATCAAGTGTTGCAAAAGTTACTGCTCCCTTCCCAAAGGCTGGCTTCACTTTACTTTAGACTTTGGCAATTACAGAATGAATGTGTTTGGGTAAATGGAAATGTTAGAGACAAAAAGGGATTAAGGTTTCCTCCAATAATTTGGTGTCAAATTCTCTCAAACTAGCTAGAGGAGGAGCAGCTGACTGAGATTTTATCTGAAATAAAAACTGATCCCCTCACTTCGACTGCTCTCCCAAGGCATGTTTTTCTCTGCTTTGTGACCAGCGTTTCCCCATGTCTCCCTTGTTCCGCACACTAGGTTCAGCCTGGACTCCAGCTGCGCGCAATTAATCTCCAAATACAATACAGTCCGATCCAACCCTGGGGCAGGATTTTTCCTCCCTCTTTTATCTCACCTTTAAAGTGCTTTTCAGAATTCGCAGCTGGTGCAGTTTTTCATTGACTACTGGATCGCTACATCTCTTTATAAAAGATTTCTTATACTCCAGCTTAGTGGAAATCCGGTATTCTCCTAAAGGAGACAGGCTGGCCTGCTCCAAGGCTCTGTACAAATCTTGCAAGGAGTCTGCTGTTTTTTCCTCTATAGTTTCAACTGTAATGAGAAAAAGGAAAAAAAAAAAAAGAGGAAAAAATAGAGAAAGGAACAATATATCATTAATGTGATTATAGGAAGATCTACCAAAAAATCTTCGCAAAATGTCTAACAGGTTTAAGGAGACCATAAGGAGAACGTTTCACACCTGCTAGGTTCCAGAAAATAAGTGCTGTGATTGTAACTGCTCTTTCTCACTAACTACTGCCTTCAGGACAAAGGGAGAAAAACTTTCAAGAATGTAAAGTCTTGACTCACAAAAAAAAGAAGGAAAAAAAAAAAGAGAAATAGTGCAAGGTGTAGTAATATTACAGTGACATTCTGTCAGAAACCACATATCTAGTACTGCAGTTAAACATACTGGTGACTTCACTGTTACAAGGAAAGGAAGCCCTGGAAGCATCCTCCTGAGGATGGTGACCAGGGATCAGATCTTGTCCCGAGAGCGCTGAATCAGCATTCAAGATTATATTTACAATGGTGGCCTTGGAATGACATGTCATTTTCCTTCCTAGAAAAGTCCACTTCTTTTTGTGTCTTAGTTTTGATACTCAAGAGTGTTCTTCAATAGCCAGTAATACCATCACTTCTGGTGGTTTTTTACTCTACTATTACCCGAAGGTTCAGCAGCAGACTATGGACTGCATGTAAGACTGCATTCATGACAGTCTACCCAGCAGCATGGCAAAGCAAATTTATTTATTTATTCTAAGTTTTAAAATATTTGTTCTAACTAGTACTGATTTGTTCTAACTAGTACTGGGAGCATTTTAGAAGAAAAAAAAAAAAAAGAAAGATTTTGCTTCTCTAAAGACAAAATCAAGCAAAGGCTGGAGACAAAATGTTACTCTGATATGAGCATTTGAAATGCTTTATTTAGAAAGCATCAAAACATTGCAACTTCTCACAAACCGTCTCTCCCAGAAGAAAGTGTTTGATGACTCCGTACAAACTTGGGAAGTGCCAGGATTAGCTGAGTGATGACCAGGAGAAACCAGGGGGGCTGGCAGCTCCGTCCCCGCTGCCCCTTGCACACCAACACACCTGTACATGTGATGGCCAGTTGCTGCCTGTGCACGGCCTCCCCGTTGTCTCCAAAGCCCTTAGGACCTTCCCACCTAGTTTTGGCTTTCATAGCAATGTATGTTCTTCTGGCCGAAGCAGCCCACGTCCTCAGAATGCTTTCAGAAAAGCTCTTATAGGAAAGCTACAGTAGCTGTCTGTTTTCAAGCACTACTTTTATCCTGTGACTGACTCTGCACCAAGACGTAGCCATCTCCACTGCATGAAAGTTCAGCACATGCTGAAGTACCTATAAGTAGTGAACCTCAGTCTCCTCAGACGTTTAGAGGGGTTTTTATTGAGCACCAATAGGGAGGACAGCTCGTGTTTAGCAGAGACATTTCTAGCCCACCAGGAGCTACCCGAGGTGACCTCCCATTCAAGCCCATACCATGCATTACAGCAACCACTCACCCCAGGCTCAAGCAAGACCTGCGGAGACCCAAGTTTCCACGCTCCATCACAAAAAATGTGTGTATTTGTACAGATCTTTACACAATCGAAGAATTTTGCAGTCAGCAACTAATCTAGCTATGTCTCTCACCAGTTTACTCCTTTGCCCTTTTTTAGGGAGCAGCTGTTTTTAAAGCACTATTTATTTTTTTTTCTTAAAGAGATACGGAAGTGAAGAAGGGTTAGAAGCTTTTTATTGATGGAGGTGTTGTGGGTCTGTACAGAGCTCCCTAAATTTTCCCATCGTGTGCTACCTGCTTGGAGAGCTGGGTTCATCACTGTAAGGGGCAGCCAGGACTTAAAGAAAAATAGAAATGAGATGCATTTCTCTTTCTTGTTGATTTCTTTCATATTAAAACATCTAATGTGTTAATGGGCAAAACGTTCAGTAGCTGAATAGTTAAAGATTGGTTAAAATCCCCCGTGGTCTTGATTTTTATCTTTTGTAAAAAGTCCATGCAGCAACAAGATCAGATGTTTGGGATCTTTATATCAGTTCATATCGCTGAACAATGAAGCCCACCAGTCTGACAGCTGGGGATTTGCTAAAGGGCAAGGGGAAAAAACCCACCTTGATCTGCCAGGGGAGTATTATATGTCTGTTTCGCTATTTTTCTTATCCTTTGTTATGCAAGGCAAGAAAGATCTTTCCTTGAGTCTCTTTTCCCCAGCAGCATTGCCATGCTGTACCCTCAGGGAATTAGTGGAGGGAAGGTCTGCTGAAGAAGAGAGACAGTGCTTTGACTCCATGTCACCTGAATTTACTTTGCTAGGGTGATGTAGAGCCTGGAGCAGCAACCAGCCACCATGTCCAGGCTTGCCATCAAAAACCCATGGCTTCCTGAAACACCAAAGATCCCCACCATGGTGAAGGACAACCTTTGGGTTCAACCCCCAGGTTCAATCCTGAAAGTCAAGTGCCTTTAATGAACCCGGAAGGCGGCATGGTCCGTGGGGGTTCAAACGCCTGGCTGGGGCTCTTGTGCTGCCCTCTGTCCCTGTGCCGCCGGCGGGGCGGTCTGCGTGGATGGTGCTCCTCATGGCTCACCTCCTCAGGCAGGCAGCCACTGCTCAGAGGGACTGCCAGCGGGGGATTCCTACCCTCATTCCAAATGGGAACACCTCTGAGGTTGCATGGGAAGAGGCACAGGACTACCCGGGCACGATGCGGGCAGGATTAGGCAGCAGAGCACTGACGGCGTGGGCATGCCACCTCCACCCAACTGCGGCTGCCTCCCCTGGGCCCTGTCACCACCTCGGAGCTGTAGCTATGAGCGGCGTGTAGAAAAGGGGACGGGATTTTCTATAAAGGAAAGAGCAGGGAAGAAAAACAGCAGGTCCCTTCCCTTAAATGTCTTGCTGCTGCTGAGGCCGGGGAAGCTCAAACAGGGCAAGACACCACCTTGTTCCACCCACGGCGGGGGAGAGGGCAGTGGGTGTCATGCTAACACATCCCAAACCTTTAATGTTTTCCAGCAAAACACTGAAGGTGGTGGTAGTGCTGCTCTCACTGGCTCTCAGTAGGCGGGAATGAGATTATACACGGATCTCCCCTCCCTCACCCTTCTGTTAAAGGCTTTGATTGATTTCCTGTAGGTGCTGGTGAAACTCTTGGTACCATAAAGCAGCTAAGGTACTTGATTAGATATACAGCTGAGCTTAAAACATATTTTCTTTTCTTTAATTGGTGGATTTGTATGCGAGTCATGCTATTACAGCAGGGCTGCCTCCTTAAGGAAGAATAAGGCCTCGGTTAATGCCTTGTTTAAGTAGAAAACGTGGCCTAATGGGATTTGCAGATGACCTCAGAACAGCAGGCAATGCAGCAGGTTGTTTTTCACGCTCACTTGGCTGCTGATCCATGGGTTGCATATCCCCTTTCTCCGAGCACACTGTCAGGTAGCTGTTTCCACCTCCTGCTAAGACGGAGGATCTCTTCTCTGAAGCAGTAATTTTGTTCCTCTGCCCCACCCAAGCCTGAACAACTCTGCAACGAGCAGAAATAAAGCTGCATAAACTCTTCAGCACAAAAGATCTAAATTCAGAACCATATCTTCCAAATATAAGAATATAGAGGTACTACATTTTTTAACAATGCAGCTTCTGCTGTGTCTTCAACTGAATGCAAAGCCTTTTGCATCAAATTCAGGTGGTAAAGAATACAGCAGTCTAGTAAATGGCATGTTACTATTTTTCATTATTCTGCTTTCCCCAAGAAAGAGCTCCTGAACATTTTGTACTCTGCCCTCGCTTCTTAAAATGATGTAAATATTTGTGTCCACTTTTACATTTTCTTAGAGGATGGAGTTGGAGATTGTGGCTGGGTGGGTGGGTGAAGCTCAACGAGGTCAGGAATGGTTTGGGTTACTGGCATTCAGGAAAAGCTGGTGGGATTTCTTACAATGTGCTGTCATTTGTTGTTGAAAAGAGCATGCCCCGAGCTGCATGATGTACTAAGCGTAACTACTTCCTGCCTCCGTTAAGCTATTCATCTTTCCATTATTTCCCTCTTATAAAAAGATCTTAAGAGCAATAAATAAGAACATCAGGCATTTGAGTGAAAAGTCACCAGAGAGACAGTTAACATTGGTATTGACATGCCTTATGAGATGATCGGTCCGTGCAAACTGATAATTTGGGATGACGGTACTGAATTAGGGCCATGCAGAAGGCCACTGTTGCAACCCAGCTGGCTAACACATCACTCTCTGGACACAAAGAATCTCTAGGCACACATTTCTCATAAATCTCCTCTAAATACATGGAATATCCTTGAGTAATTTTCAGTGGAGGTTCCTGCACCTCTGTGACTCACTTTCCCTGTAAAAAGCTGAAGCCACTGGAAGCTTCCCAGTGATTGCACCAGGGACTGTAAGTACACCTAACTGCCCATGCAAGGGCAGTACAACAGAGTTAATCATAAATTTTGTCACCCGCTGTGCTGACAAGGTCAGATTTTTCAACACTTGACGCTCTCCTTTGAGGCCCCTTTATGCTTTGCCAGTGCCTCCCAACTCCCATCATCTTCAGACTCCTCGTCCTGACTGACGGTCACTGCTGCTGTCCTGATCTCATTCTCCGTTTTTCCGCTATCCTCTTTGCTGTTTGCTGCCTTTAAGCTCAGTGACGTGCTTTCCTTCATCGTGCAACTCCTCTCATGCCCGCCCACTCCTCTCCTTGCAATTAGCCCTGCATTTGAACAAAATTACCACCCTCTGCAAATCCTGAGAAAGCCGAGCTGTTGCAAAGTCTGTGACAGAGATCGAACAAGGCACAAACAGTCAGACTGAAATCCCCTGGCTCCACTGAAATTTAAACTCCCATTTTCATTCCTTTCGGTGAGCTCACTTGCTCCAGCAGAGGAACCAGCTCAGCTTTCTCAGGACCTTAAGGAGGCAATTTTGTTAGAATACATCACTAATTACATTACTAAGCAGCCGCCAAGCTGCCATATGGTATTTCTCTCCTACAAATCCCACAAATTGGCTTCCAATTTGAGAGTTACACCTTTCTGCTTCACCTTTTGTGCAGGGGAGGCACCTACCTGAAGCTTCTCAGGGATTTCCTGCGAGCGTCAGTAAATGCTCCACCAAAACAGAGAGCATCCCTGGCCTCTGGGAAATGGTCTCAAACTAGATAAAACAGGCCCTGATGCACAAATCTCTGGGCTGCCTTTTTTGTTTTTTCCTTTGCCTTCTCAATCCTGATGTGTCCATGCTGGGAATAGAGAAGGTTGTCTGCCACAAGCTAAGGGATAGAATCCCAGGACCAACAAAGCATTTTGCAATCTTCTCATGCCACAGCATGTTGGCTGTGCCATGTCTAACTAACAGGTCTACCAAAAACCCGCCTGGTCCTGCAATGGTTTCCCTGGCAGGCAGCGCAGCAGAGAGATGTCTGCGGATCCCTCGGGGAGGGGAGGCCTCCTGTGGCAAGCTCTGGAGCCCCAGCTCAGGCTATCTGCTGCCCCAAGTGTGCTCTCGGGCAGGCAGGGGCAGGGACGTAATGTGGCCACAGGGTCCAACAGCCTGACTGCACTTGTAAACCCCAGGGAACAGTTAGGAGAAAGGCAGAAGGGATCTCCCTGTGTTTAAGGTGAGAAAGTGAAAGGGTGGAAGGAGAGTGCACGTGGGTTTTAGCTGTGTTGGAGGGGAGGAGAGGGAAGAAATCCTCCTAAGAAGTAGTTGCTGGTTTCTCAGTGCAAGGCTTAAATCCATCTTTGCTGCTGTTCAGGTTAATCATCAGAGTCCAAACTGCACAAGAGGGAGACATATCCAAATGCTTATGATGCAAAGAAACAGGAATTGCAGATGTTTTTTACACTATTTGTACGGATGGCAGGCAGACTAAGCTAGGTATTTCCTTTCCCCCCAGACTACAAGCTAAAAGGAACGGAATGGTGAAATCAATGAAAGATTTACAAGGAGCCAGTAGTGTCTGTACAGCTGTGTGCTGTGCATGAGGTCGCAGGTGTGGGGGAAGCCATGGTGACATGGAAAGTCGGGTCCTGGTACAAAAATGTTACAAGTCACATCCCTGATTACTGAGAAAAGGAAGAGGCAACGCAGTGTTTAAGCCTGGCATGGTACAGCAGGCGGGAGGTGCAATACGATGCGGCTCAGGTCTACAGGGAAACCAGCTGCTCATCATCTGCTCTGGCTAATATAGAGCAGATTTCCCGGTTTAAGCACAAATAGAAACCTGTGTCATCTCCTACGCCACATTATGGCAAAATCAAGGTCTGACTGGGCCTGTGCATATATAGATGTGTGTCTGTGTATACATATGTATATGTGTATACATATACATGTATATATTAGTGCTTTACACAAGTGAAGAAAAGTTAACACAAGCTGAAGAAAAGCTGAGGGTTTCCTTCGCAGGGCCTGGCCTTTGCAACCCTCCTCTCTGTTATGCCTTCTCTTTGCCTGTGCTTTTCTGATTTGTGTAATCATCCATCCTTTCTGTCCCTGCGTACCTGAAAGTGCAGGATTTCCCCCAAAGTCTTGAGTCAAGAAAGGGAGGAACTTGTTTAAAAACAAGCTTTGATACATGTGTTTAGCGAAACATTAGTGGCTGGAGGGTCAGTATTGTTCAAGTATTAAATTTCCATTTTATAGCATTCTTTCCTCTAAAGAGGCAGTATTTTTGGGTTACTAGGATAGTTGTACACGGTTTCCATTCTCTTCTGTTATGTAAACCTGCAGGCAAAAAAGACATTCCCTAGAGATAGTGTTCACGGAAAGCACCAATGCAACAGAGCTCTGCAATATGCTGGAGTTTTCCACCCGATGGTAGGAGCCTGCCTCTCCTCTCACATGCGTGAGCATAAATTGGTTTCTTGAAATGAAGTGAACTCCGCAGGCAAGCGGAAAACTAATCTCCCACAGGACAGATTTCTGAAGGTATTTCAGGGATTTTCCACTACAGCCATGTTCAATCAGTAGCAGTTAGGTACCGTAACTGCTTTTAAAAGATCTGACCCCAGCCTTTGTAAGGCCCGAGAGATGCTAAACCTTTGCTGTGGCACCAAAGGTGTAATTCTTTTTGGGAACTATTCATGGCACTAGCACTTTTCTTTTTGCATCGGTAGATGCCTGTGACTCTCTTTTCCTCTCAGGTCACCCTTCTGGTGCTATTTGAATGACAAGCTGCCTACACCTTGTCACGGCCCTGCGAGCCACCACTGCCCTGCGGACTGCAGCTCGTGAGCTGGCAGGCTGAAGCGTGTTCAACCTCCAGGCTTCATGGGACACTTGAGCTGGTCCTACTCGAAGCCTCACGCCCACCTCAGTCACCTCTCTCCAGTTTTCCACACAACCGGAACTGCTTATTAAAAACAGCTGACACCAAACTCGGCATTAAAAAATAAATAAATTGATCCTCAAGGTTTCTCCCTGCAGACCCGCATTGTTCGGCTGACAGTAACATTTAGGCATTTTCAACATCCACTTCGCAATGAAGAACAGGTGCCAGCAAATGGGTTAATATGTTAGTGAGAAGGGAAAACAAAGACAGAGGGAATAATTAGCTCGGTCTGTTCGTGCTGCCTCTTGACAGCTCTTATACACCTCAAATGAGCACCAGCAGAAGCTCCTCATTTGCTCCCAGCCCTGATGTTTCACGAAGTTATAGTGGTGGGCTGTGATTTCAGAGAGGGTGTAAGGGGGAAGATAACTCCAAAGCTTCCCAACGTGACAGGGAACTCCGACCAGTGGCAGAACTTTTTGGCAGTAGTGTTATAATTGCATCCTTTGGTATTTTGACACGGTACTCTACTCATTAAGTTGCCTATGAAGAGATCAGTTTAGCCTTCATCTGCTGAAGAGATTTTAGTGACTCTTTGGGAGAATTTTAACACAATGAAATAGGATATCCTGACATTTTTCTGTGCCACGCATTGATATAAGTGCTGTTTAATTTTACCACAAGCTACCAATGTTGAAGTGAAATAAACAGAGCAATTACATTTTGATGGTATGCTTCCCCTCAGTCCCTGCAGTTCAGGAACAATGAAAAACTTGTCTTATTTATGAGGTAAGCCGGGAGCTGAAGCAAACTGGGTAAACTGCTACATGTCTGGGGATGCTGTGACTTTTAAATAGGATGAGGAGGTCCCTACGGATACATCTCGCAAGCATTACATGGAAGCAATTACTCCTTCAGGAAAATATTTTTTCACAAACCTAAGCTGTTACAGCATATGAAGTTGTGAAAGGTTAAGTGACAAACGATATGGACCCGGCGACATTACTCACCAGTCAGAATCAAGCCACAGTCACGCTCGCACAACAGCAATGCCTGTCAAGGTTTAAGGGCTTGGTACCTGAAAGCAAGCCTGAACGGAATGGGTATGTATTCCTGGTGAGCAACACCCACTGAGAAAATGAACTCTACTTCAGGCTATATCCCAACTTTGCTTATTTATATGAAAACCTAACACCGAGAGTGGAATTTTTGAAAGCACTTGCATCACTTAGGAATTGCAATCCTACTTTGCATATTAAAGAAACATGGTAAATTAGTGTGGGTGGGGGCCAAATTAATTTAATAGCCAGCTCAGTTACCTCTGTAATGCACTGCGGTCTGCTGGGGAAGCATCTCCCGAGGCATTTAGGAAAGGGGCCTGAAATGCTTCTGAAAACATTATCCCAGAAGATGTCATATTTATTCAGATATTCAGATTTATTACTGGATTTATAATTGCACATGCTATGATAGCTGTACTGATTAGATTCCAGACTAATTAATCTGCACCCTGATTTACTTGTTATTTATGTAGGGCACAACACTGCCAAAGATTAAGCACCCCCTGTCACCTGCTGAATGCCCATCACACCGCCACGGTCTGTAAGCACTGCACAGAGTTCAAAGTACCTTTGAGAACAAAATAAACTACTGTGACGAGAGAAATGCAATACCATACGGCTTTTCTAGACGTCACTCATGTCATCAGATGTCATAATGAACTCGTGAACACGTATGCCCCTTAACATAAAGCACTCTCTCAAAACTGGCATGAGAGTCGTTGCAGAAGAAAGGTCCGTTCCCCATCCATTGAGCAGAATGTGTTTGCACACAAAAGAAACACGAGAAAGGAAACGAACATCAGCCCTGACAGACAATGGTTATGCAAAGGCAAAACTGAAAATTTTCTGGCTTATTTCCTTTATTAAGCCCCAAATAACACCTTCAAAAAATCCTGACTTCATGAATAAATCAAATGCCTTCATTAAAGAAACATTTACTGTCATTTTCTATACTTTATTTTAAGGCATACAGAAAAATATTTAACAAATGTGTATGCAATTAAATGCCGGGGACTGCTAATTACAGCCCTTCTGAATGCCTCTGCAAAACAAAGATACTCAATACAATATGTTAGAAAGGGCGGGGAAAAGAAAGAGAGGAAGCTGAAGACGATCTAATTCATACTAGCGCAGATAGATGCTGGCCTTTGGCTACGAGCAGCAAATAAGCCATCAGTGTAACCCCAAATGGCAGCCAAAGGACATTTTAGAGTCACATCTTTGCTTCTGCTTCTCTAATTCATTTCCAAAACATTTCACCTCTAACTAATTATGGAATTTAATGACAGAATGTAAAGGACTGGCTGGGGTTGCAGGCCATTCCAACAAGGCTTTAATGACATATCCTTCAGGTTGCAGAATCTTTATGTACTTAGCAGTGATTTATCAGCCCTGGCAGAGGCAGATACTTCAAAGGCAACCTTATATAAAAAATAAATTCTGCCTTTGCCAAGCGTTGGAAAGAGCACTAAATGAAATTTAAAAATCAATTCCTACAGACAAGAGAGTCATAAAAACTCAGTGGGTTTGTCCATTTGCCCAACAGGCGAAAATTTATGACAGTACAGTTTTGTAATCAATAATAGCAATATAATGTATGTTTTTGATTGGAAAAAATTAAAGATGCCAAAACAACATTGCTAAATATTTAGGCTGATTTGTGACAGTCCCATTGAGCAGAAACACAAAACATGCATTTTGATGAATTTCCAACTAGTTTATGTCATACTATACTTTTTATTTCTCAAAAAAGAATATTAAAACTATTATAAGCTTTGTCACCTGCTGTAAGGCAGAATGCTGTAGTTTTATTCACTGCACATTTCCTGTTTGTGAGGCAAAAAAGCATAATTTACTTCTTTATAAAAGGGAAATATATATAACTATATATATATAATTTTATTGGTATTAACATAATGCAATACCATACATTGAGCAAACAGAAAGAAAACATTTCAAAATACATTTTTTAAAAGTATCTCCCCATAAGATAGTATGAAATATCAAGTAATTAGCATTAACATTATTACAATACACCCTTAGCCAAATATATTAAGGAAAATCCACATTCTAACCACAGAGATAGAGGCAAACATCAACCCATAGGGGACCCAGAACATAATGATAAATACAATATCTGAATCTACTTTGAGTGACATCCAGACAAATACTGGCCCCAAAACAGCCCTCTGGAGTCTTGGTGTTATACAGAGAATACTTTGTGCCTGCTCAGCCAGGCAGCATCACTCACATGTTTAAATCCTAGAAGATAAAGAGGAACTGAAGAGTTTATCTGCAGAGTCTAATAAATCTCAGCGTGAGGTATCTTCTCCGTCATCATCCAAACCAGTGTCAGTGTACCCTCTGGTAATTCATTACAAATCATTAGATAAATGGAAGTCTCTGAAAGGTCTGTACATACCTCCACTTGACAGAATACACTTAGTTTAGCATGACACAGTAAGGTGACTTCCTTCACTAACGTGAAGTACGCTTAAATGACACGACTTTGTCTGGTTGGCCTGAAGGGGTTCAATGGAGTTCAGTACAAGCAACAGGATTTTACAGTTACCATGGCTGAATCCCTCTTTAATTCCTTGAGGTCTGCAGAACAAAACTGAGTGACATCAAAGCCCTTCCCCTGCCAAGACCCTCTTCCCCTTCCGTTCTGCCGTGCGGGGGGCAGTATTTTCTGTAAATGTGCTCCGTGTAGACTGGATTTGACTTTGTGCCTAGTCCCATTGTGGAAAGGGTGCATTCTTCAAAAGACTGGCCATGCCCTTTGACACCTTCCTGGAGGCCTCATATCCAGGCATGTGGTTGTCTATGCTTTAACAGGTCTGTTCTCTGTTATAAACATCAAAGTTATTCAAGAAGAACTGACTTTCTGAACGGAGGCCATTAGGTTGCTTGCAAGAGGCTGAAGTTGAGTCTCCGTCGTGCCAATTCGCTAATGATAAGTTTATCAACCTTTGAGTCCAATCGGTTCAGTGCCAAGAGAAGTGGATCCCATTTGACATGGAGAGGTGCTATCAACTCTCGCAGTGTATTAGCCTAATACGATAAAGCAGTGATACAATATGTTGAAAGAACTGTGAGGTGCCATTATTTCCATATCATATTAGTATATTAGAAATACTGTCATGCAAACAAGAGCAAATAGCAAATGTGGCAATACAGTAGCAGCACTACAGAGCTTTTTGAATCTGCATGCAGCTATGCTTATGAGGACAGAGACACGGCGCTGTTCTGCTATTACACCGTGCTCCATTAAAATCTCCATCCCTGATGCAAAAGAGGTATTTAGGGCAGAAAGTTACATATTCTCCCTTTGTGGATATGCTTAAGAAAAGAAAAAAGAAAAAAGAAAAGAACAGGACAAAGACCAATTAAAAAACCCCACAACAGAACAAGAGAACAACACACATCCTAACCAGCTTGGGTTGGGCTGCTTCGTGTTTAAAAGACATTAGCTCATTTGGAAGCGCTGGAAAAGGGTCACATGAATGAGGAGAAAGGAAGCAAAGAATGTGTCCCAAATCCACCAAACGTGCTGCAAACACAGAAAAATATCCTGCTGGCAACTTATACATGAACTAGAAAAAGAGGTGGCACAAAACAATCTGGCTCCTTTCATTATCCTAGCTGACAATCCAGCATTGTGCAACATTGGGTGAAGGATAAGATATATGGAGCTAGGAAATCAGGTGATTTCGAAACCACACTGACATTACATACATCCAAAAGCTAGGGCTTGAGAACTCGAAAATCTTTGTGGACCTGTGTTAGCAAAGAAAAGAGAAAGAGAGAGGTGGAATAAACAGCATACAGCTAAGTTGTTTACTTAGACTTTCTGCGTGGATAGGCAGCCTTCTGCACACTGGGCAGTTTCAAAAGCCCGACTGCTCTCAGTACATACCCTGTTCTGTTGTCTACTACACTTGTAATAAAATATGAAATTTTCCATGGATCTTGAAATCCACTGTGATTTTAAATCCCAGATATGAAAAGCTGGGGGATGTTTTGTTGTTAAAAAAATCACTTTGGGAAAGAGTTCAACTGTGCAGAATATAAAGATGTACAAATTCAATCCAATTTAACTGGTGAGACTTGTTTATCCCTTGTTCAAGAGATTTTGTTGTTGTTGTTTTTAAAAGACAGGATGAAAAAGGAAGGAAAATATCAAGCATTGCCATTTTTACTCTTGAGCATATCACAAAAGGTCTGGGAAAGCAGAAAAGTTTTCTCAGTGACAGAAGGCACAAGGTGGAAAGAATCCCAGATGGCAACATTGGTGCCATTTACTCCACCCACGGCAGCAATTGGAAAATGAGTTTCCAGAGAGGCAGAGGGTGAGCATGGCTATATGGAACTCAAATCGAGTTCAGCCTCTCCTCCTCTGCTGAGATTTCCCAGGGACTCGATGCATCAAACAGGGAGAGGAGGAAGAAGAAGGGAGAGGAAAACAGTTTATATAACTAAATCCTAAGTATAGCAGTCGAGAGAAATTTTTACATAACTTACTGTTTAAAATAAGGAACATTTGATTTGACAACCAAAATGAAAAAAAAAAACAAACAACAACCCAACCCCCAAAACCAAACCCCTGACAAACAAAAGGCCAAACCAGCACATTTCAGGAGTCATGGGGTTGAGGGAAGGGAGACTTCAGTAGACTACAAAAGGGAATGTTTTTCACATTTCATCCTGTTTTGTACTACTAACAGTCACGGCATTGAAAATAAGAGTCTTGGATTTATTTAGAAAAAGGCACTAAGTGAAAGAGGATATTGCTGCCTCATATGTATCACTTCTGCAGCTTCAGGAGATCCTGTTGGCTCATGGATGTTGTTCGTGTAACTTTATCTCTAAAAATTGAGGAAGCTTGGATTTAAAGGTCAGGCTTTGCCGAAAGAAACTTCTGTTTTTGTGATACAAGGTGGCTATGAAACAAAGGAGGGTTACTGAAGTTAGGGCAAGGGCGTTACCTAGCGGATGGCTATACCCAGCTCTTCCACACGCCCTGCCGAGGCTGGCTGGGACGCGTCCTCTGCGCCTACGGGAGAACTGTGCTGCCTTCGACAGATGGTGGTGAAACAGGGCTTTTTGATGTACCTGAAGTCCAACTAAATTTTGCATTAGAAGATGGCTATTTCTGGGAAACAAAACAACTGCTAAAGACATACTTTTGAAAAGGCTATTCAGCAATATTACTAAGGCCATTATAGGCCTATCATCAAACACTGGTGTCCCAGTTTGGATCAGTCACAATGTGTATGAACAGTCTTTCATTAGGACCTCCTAAGATAAGGTAGCATATACCGTCCTATTTATCTGAAGGTCAATATAATTAACAGGCACACTTGGGGGGCTTTTCTAAATAGATTTTCTTGTTAATTTACTCTGTCATTCTTACTGATAGTAACCAACTATACAATATTTTCTACTAGTGTAGATGCACATCTACATTAGTGTAGATTCGAGTTTGGAAATTCAGCTTTTTGGTAGTAAAATTATTTTTCCTTACCATTATAAACCCCACATTTTTCTTTCTGTATCACTAGCATCAGGAAAATGATCTATGTAAAAATTCTCCAGCATATGGTTCCCTTTCCAGTTAAAGTTTTTAAAATTTGTTTTAAAGGAGAACAAATACAAATAACAAAGAACAAGTAATGTGCTTTTGGATGGATACTTATCGACACTACAATGAAACTCATGAGACTTGCAAACATTTTGAAAAATAAGCCAACTGCCATTCACATACAAAAATGAATGCGACCCTATGAAAATAATGAAGTGAACTTACTGCATTTATCAACAAAATCATGTTTGCATTATGAGAAGAGCTTTACAGCAAATGACTTCCCCAGAGATGTTACAGAAACAAAACTGCCTGCTATAAATCTTCGCGTATTTCTTCAGCTAATGCAGTCATGTAAGATGTGAGAAATCTTATGTCCGAGCAAATCTGTAGCAGTTACACATCAAAGGTGGCGGTGACAGAACGCATCAGGGCTGGGACCAATGCACTAAGCAAGAGCAAAGGGATGCTCTGCAGACCTTTCTCGGCATGCCGACATGTCTCAAAAACCAATAAAAATGTAAGCAAAGGGGAGGAGAAAGTTCTCACCTGAGAAATGTCTGAGAGTCTCAAAATGACTCTCACACAGGAGATGTCCTATGTAAGGGAAGGGGCATAGAAGGCAAATCAACTATTCCTTTTTCTCTTTGAGACCTATTTATAAATAATGAAGGCACATCAGCAGCCACTAATGAAAGGTAATTTAAGTAAGGGTTTTCACTTTGATGTGTTTTTTAATAAAATGCGTAACAATTTTTTGCTGCCACTTGAGAGTATACTTTCTTATAAACATTCACGTTATACATTTTGCCTAAACAGACTACAAGATATCTGATTACTAGATGGTAGGTTTACGGTAAATTTGCTTTTCAGAGAAGGGGTGGGTTGAATAATAGCAGGTTAATAAACTTACTTTTGAAACGAGTACTTAAGTTTTAGAAGAGGAAATTTCAGACTTCCCATCTATAGTGACAATCAGTAAAACTGTAACCGCCTTTTGAATCTCTATCCTTTCCTTCATTTGTAACCTATTTTGTGTACATATTTCTACATCTGTCTATATATTCACGAGAGATACAGAACAACTTCGACTGGAAGCTCTTACCTATTATCTAGCCCAATAATGAAGCATGTCTAGTTATGTATATTCCCCTAAAGGTAAATACTACGCATGAGTAATCAGGCTCTGAACAAGAACGAATGCCAGCACTGGGGAAAAGAAATCCCTCCCTGTGTACCACAAACTGCTACCTGGCTGTTTCTGCTGTTAGTCCAAGAGAAATCTCCCTCCTTCTGGGGAAATGTCTCAATGCTATTTGACACAGAGTCCTCGTAAGGAATGTTGGCAGATCTACAAACTGTCCATGGTGGGAAGCTCCTACCACCTTCAGGACTGCTCAGATCCCAGACAGATGCCACACAGAGATGAAAAGGAGCTGGGATAGAGCCTGGCAATAAGACCGCCTGAGGAAAGAGGACATCGATGACATACCCAGTGCAGCGCCCTGGCGCTGTACTCCAAAGCAGCAACTCTGCAAGTCATTCTGTAGGAAGACAGTTAGATTTGGAAGCAGTAGCTGGAGCCTCTCAGTTCTCCTCTGGAGACTGAGTTACTGCAGTAAAGGGCACTGCATCAAACAATGCTAACACAGGAATACGCTATCTACGAATAGCAAGTTCCATTTTTCCCAACATTACTAGTAGTCCCAGTATGTGCTTTAGCATTCCTCATGTCCTCACTGAGCTAAAAGTGACAACACAGGAACAGTCAGAGCACAAATGTTCTATGAGAAAGCACCACGAGGAAGGGGGACAGGGAGGACAGGTGGTTGTGTCAGACCATGAATAATCTCCAGTGCCTTCTCCTGCACAAGTGCTGCACTTGGCCCGATGGCAAGAACGAGGCATGGGAAAATTATGGGGCTCTGACCTGCAGGAATTTTTCCTTGCACTTACCACAGTATTTCTAAACTTGGAAATGTATCCCAGTCCTCCCAATGTGCACTTCATATACTACAGTGATTGCTAAATAACCCTCTATCTACTCAGTACTAAAGAATGAAATAAAAAACCCCAAACAACAAAGTAAGCATTAAGCTTTTCCCCAGACTCTTGCTTTGGCCCGCAGCTGTGGGGCCTGACACTGCTCTGTCCCTGGGCACAAACACAGACCCTGTCCCTGGGTGCGCGCTGCAGCGACCTTCACTCAAAGCACTCTTACTACCCCGTGAAAGCCACCTCTCATGAAAACAGCCATGGACTTGGAAGCCCATGGAGACCAACCTCTCAAGCATTTCCAACCCTTCTCTTTGCACTACCTTCTGATAAAGCAATGCCTTGCACAGAAATGTCAAGGAAAAAGTGCACACTAAGAACATGCATTTGCTTCATGAACACTAAATGATAAGCTTTTTGACAATGCCATCAGAGCCCATAGATTATTTGCTATTTGTTTATGGAGGTTTTATTAAGTGATGAACTTCCAGATTGACTGCCAAATAAGAAACATACCAGTATCAGTATCTAAACATCTAATGAAGAAGTGCCACCCACACGTAAGGACCCCATTTTTGGCTGGTCTCTGGTTTGTGATTTATTTATTTTTTTAATATAGCATGTTGAACCGTCATATTACTAATTCTTTCTATATTACTATATTTTATTCTTAAAAATTCTGCCCATATTATGCCCCTCCATATTAGATATAACTCCTAGTTATTCTTGTGCTGTGTAAGTGTCTTTCTAATATCTGTAAAACTCTCTTCTTTAGTTCCTTACTGGGGTCTTACTGAAGTGATGGTCCACAACTCCAAGATGGAGCAGTTTTGACTTGTGGCTCTGTCAGAAATCCAATTATTTCCCTAGAGTAGTTTGTTTCATAATCATTGTAAACTAATACAAAGAGTTGCTCCCAGACACAGGAGGCCCTCTAATTTGGGACATAAACAGAGAGACTGGATAACATCTGAAAAAAATCTATTGTTATTGGTACGAAGAGAAAAACACCATTCTTTTGGAGGGGACAAAAAGGCACACAGTTGAATAACCATGGTGAGGAATAAAAAGAAGCTGGCTGAATTTCTTATAGTTGTATATATGTTCAGGGAGTGCAAGATGTAAAAAGGACTTTAGCATCCCACTGGGCAATTTATGAATTCTGAGAATGTTGTTCAAATTTCTGCATAATAGCACTCTAATTGCTGGATTACTTTGAAACTAAGTTACATATGTCTACGTGACAAGCGTCACCCAAGAGAAGTTGATGTTACACCCAAAAGACAAATACATCTAACAGTGAGGCTGCTTTCAATCCAATTCTTAGTACTGTCGTAAACTAAAATTAGCCAGACTATGATTGTATAAAGCTCAATTTAATCTACCAAACCTCCTTCATGGCTTATATCAGGAACCGCTTGAAACCATGGAACAAGAGAAACATGTCTCTATTTCCTGACCATGAAGCAGGAACTGTAGATCCAGTTTGTTGCCCCGTTAAATAGTTACTACACAGCACAAAAATGGGAGTTATTTTTCCTTTGGACTTAAGTTCCTGTGGACTTCAATCTTGGAAAAAAAAAAGGTACTAATTTTTTGCATTTCAATCAACAAAATTTTTAATAACGAATATTTAAGGAGGATTGATATCATAACAGACTATTCTCTATATCATCTTTATCAGCAGCATATTTCTGGGAATTTTTATACCTTAACTCATTTGGGGCTTTAAAAGCCAACAGAAATGTATGGAATTAATTATAACGTGTCAAATTTAAATTTACCCGAACAAGTTTTTAACTTCAACTGGTAGAAACCACTTTAGATAAAGACCACTTTAATAGCCCATCATCAAGTAATGTAATTGCTCTTTCTGATGGTGCCTTCCATGCTGACAACAAAAATACCGGCACACTGACACAATCACTCGCATGACTAAATACCACATGGCCAGACTGCCCTCTCTCCACTGCCTGCCTACATCCAAGGGCAGAGAACTGAGGTGCTGCTCCTGCCACAGTTGCTGACAACTGCAGTAACTTTCCATCCTGGCCGAGGATCTCTTCTCCAAGTGGGTCAATGAGGCAGACGACATAAACGTTGTTATCGATATCACACGGTGCAGTTCAGGTAAAATGAGCAGATTGAGCAAAAATGTCATCTTCCTCTTCATGCCCTGTTCTGCTGAGGCTCTTGAGCAGCTTTTGCTCAAATGTCCAACATGAATGGTGCGAAAACCCACTCAGTTAGGGAAAGCTGGGAGGGAAAATGATGATGATTACTATGCCCATGTTGAGATTTTTTAATGGAATTGGGAGCTCACTGGACAAGCACATGCACAAAGCATAGTTATTACTCATCTGGCAATGCCATTAAGTGAGATGTTGACAAGTCCCCCTGGCTGCCTGTGCTACATATAACAAAGGTATCCCCTTCTCTCTCCTTGTGTATTAGCATGTGCTTCACCTGTTAATCCAATTTGCTTTGACTGTTCCCAGGCAAGTCATATGGTTCTGCTCCAACTCTGTTTTTCATTTAGTCAAGCCTCTTCCAGGAGGAAAGTCCTCAAGGAGGACCACATTTAGAAGTACAAATTCTATCAGACCTGAAACCCCTCCCTCAGATCACCAAACAGAAATTCACTGCACAAAATTAGCACATAAAGAAACTACTTTTAGAAAACTTGCTTCTAATTAATTTGGTTTCCATAAGAATAAGGCAGAAATCACCTTCCCTCTTTTAAAACAATGATTCAGCTGCTCTCTCAGGTGTCTACAGTGCCCTGAAAGCCCATCAGACCAATACAGCAGGGAGCTCCTTGTTTTGCTTTAGTGAATTTGTAGAAACTTGTGAATATAAAATGAAGAATTAATGATGAAATGTTTCACACCTGGTAGGTACTGACAGGATATATTTTCAGCTGGTGAATTTAGCTTTCTTTTTTTATGAGAATAATTATCTCTACTTAAAAAGCTTCCACAGAAAGGTTTTATGTAAGGTATCCTTCTGGCAAGCCAAACATTGCTACATTTTTTGCTTATAATTGCTTGTATATTTTTAACATGTGAGAGCTGTTTTCAGAGCTGTTCACATTTTTCATAAGAAGTATATCATATGCCAAACAATACCCCCACCAGTGTAATAAGAGAAAAACAGAGTTGTACAGGGATTTTATCTGGCTAAAGGCTCCTCTTACAGGAGTCAAATGCTGAAAATGTCAGAAGTTCCACAGTGTATTTCAACTCTAAAGATAACAACAAACAAAAAAATTTAAATTATTTCAAATCCCTGAACATGCTAGAGTGAATATGATCTCTTTAATTGGATAGTATCTCTTCAAGCCTGCTAAGAAAGTACTTCTATACAGAATTTAGGAAGGGAAAGAAACCAGCAAACTAATCAAAGGAGTCTCCCCTGTCATATTCCCTTAAAGTATTCAAGCTCCTGCTTAAATACTCATGCAAAAAAACACCATTCATGGAAAGGGATGGTATAAGGCATTTGTCAGACTAGTCAGGAAGCCCAGACAAAGCTTAAGGAAGACATGCCAGGGTTTCACAGCCCCACGATGCCCTGTAATGGGGAAGTCCTCAGCCCTTCCTCTGAAAACCAGACACCCATCAAAGGCCCTCTTGGCAAGAGAGGACATGGTGTGCCCAGTTTTTAAGGAAAGACCCCAGTTAAGTTCTTGGTGTGCTGGGAATAACCAGGAAGGAGTTGTTCCTATAATTCCATCAATTCCTGGTCTTCCACTAATTCCTTCCACCAATTCCTCAGGTTTTTACCCTCAATGATCCGTATAATGGTACAAAGACATTGGTGTAAAAATTCATTGCTTCTCATTAGCCACCTCCTCCCTAATTCATCCCTAAACATCTCCAAAACACAAAAATACTTCTGTCACACATCTGTTTGACAAAGGTGCAGCTTCCATCCTTCTGTATGATGGTGTTGTTTCACAGAAGAAATAATCCTGTGTTGCATAGATTACAGCACCAATACCTGATTTGGGCACGGGTTCTCTTCTGCACATCTGAGTCCTTCCCAGTGTGGGAGGGCAGAGCCCTGCTCCTGCCTCAGTGCCCCATCCTAAGGGGCCAAAGGCTCTAGCCCCGAGCCAGGGGAAGACCTGTTCGTCTCCTGGGGTGATGGACCAGTGCACAGGACCCACTAGCACGGACACATTGGCACCCAGGTACCAATTTCCCTCTTCCTACAGCAACTCAAGCTCCTCCACTGGCAGGAACCATGGGATTTGTGCTGGAGACAGGCACTTCTCAGAACCTTTTGAGACGTCAAAAGTGTTGTTCTTGCTCAGGAGAATGGACATAGGATCTTGGTGGCTTTCAAGGGGAAAGGAGAGATCCATCATGACTACTTGCTAGCTCTTGCTATCCCATCCAGGGTTTGAGATCACTAACAGGAAAAAATCTCTTTAATTTCCTCTTGAGGCACAGAAAAGACTGATGAAAGCAAGGGGAGCCCTTCCCCAGAGGACTGCTGGGTACTGCTGACATGAGATGGCAGCTGGACAGGCTGAGCCCATGTCTATGGTGAGGAGGATGAAGAGCAAGAGGAAGGCCAGTGCCAGGTGGGAGGGACCTGAATCCAGGCAGCAGAGCAGAATGTCCACAGCGGCTCCACCAATGCCACTTCACCTCAGTGTAGCCGTAGCAATCTGCCGGGAAGTGGGGGGTGCACCTCAGACTTAATTAGCATTAAAAGGCCTCTTTGAACCAGGTATTGGTATCGGAGCTCAGCCTACACCCTCAGCAGCCTCCAGGTGAGCAGGCGGTGCTGGTGCCCTGAGCCCCTGGGTGCTTGGCCCTTGGGCAAGGGCAGCAGAAAGGGTATCAAGAGGCTTGGGTGACCCTGACTGTCACCACAACCAGTGGCTGTTGCGTGCAATGGAATCCTGCTCTGCAAAGAGGCTGGGGGGGAACGGAGCAAAACACCTTCTGACACTGGAGGGAAGGTTACCTATAAAAACAGCCGCCCCTGGAAATTGACAGGTAAGAGTGCCCTTCCCACAGAGGATGGTCAGCCAAAGCAGGCTCATCCTGAGCGTTCTCTGCTGTACAAGTATCCTCTGTCTGACCAGTTATATGCATGGCCACTCCATCCCTCGGCAAGCCCTAGCACGGCCCAGAGCTGCTCTGTGGTGGAAATTTTCCCAGCAATTGACTACCTAACTCACTCTTCAGTTTGCTTAAGTGCCTTCATCAACATATCATCACTACACGAAGAAAATACTAGCATCTCAATGGCCTGCAAAGCATAGAATACCATGCAACTGAGCTCTGTTATCACCCCACCATAGCAACCTCCCTCCTCATCGAGTGAGTGATTCCTCAAGCTGCTCAGTTAGCTATGTCTTCCGCTAATTTCTTTTGGTAAGCAAATTTCTTTTAAAGTTTCCTTCTCCTCTGCAGTGTTGTATGTAAATAAACACTACACACTCCTTTCATGCTCACCGACATCAAAACTACACCTTTTTTTTTCCCCTATACTGCAGAACCATCTTATACCAAACCGTTCCCATTAGTTCTCCTCTTGGATTGCAAAGCCACAACTGCAGAGAATTTGTTAAAAATATCAAATCAGCTTCCACAAGAACAGAGAACTCGGGAGCTTTGGCTTCTACTTCCAAATAAATATAGAAAATAGTGGACATAAAGCAGAAAAAACCAAAACGAGATGGTGTAAAGCCCTGATGCATCACATACTGAAGGCGGTATCCTGCTCTGGCCTTCTCACTTCAAAAAGTGGTACTGAGAAATGTAGAGCTATGGGCTGCTAGGATTATTGGTGGTGTGAAAGGTTTTTCCTGCAGGGTGTGATTGCATGGTCTAGGACCATTCAGGACTTGGTCACCCCTATAAACAAAGAGGATGTAACAGAAGTCTATACAATTATGAGCACATACATGTACTAAGTAAAGACAGAAAAGGTTGGTCATTGCCTCTTCCAGTAACAGGAACATCTGAAAGTTTGGATGTCAGGTTCAAAACTAACCAAAAGAGATACTTTTCTCTCCAGCCTGGAGTTAAAATGTGCAACCCCTTGTTGCCACATTATACAGCTAAAAGTATGCCTGAGTTCAAAATTAGTAAAACTGTTTTGTGGAAGAATGATCCATCAAGGGCTACAAGCAAGACACCCTTAACTCTTACCTAGAAATATGTTTTTAGGCACTGTTTGAGGCAAGCTTGAGGGTTAGGTGGAATGTGGGGCTTAATGCTCTTTGGTGCAATCTTGCGGGTTTCTTTGTTTTTGTTTAAATGCAAATAGCTCACAGTCTGAGATCTGATACAGAACTACACAAATTAACGTCTTGGACAACTTTTACTAAGCCCACATCTGCTGCACAGAATGGAAATGTTAGACCACAAGACAAAATAGTAAAACCAACAAGCTTAGTGAGGTTTTAATTTTGCAAGGATTTGTTCTTTCAGAATAAACAACCCTCTTAAAGAAGCTGTGTATCTGATCACAATAAGCTTACTAAATTTCCAGTATTACATCAGGACTTGCTACCAGTACAACCAGATATTCCAAAGAGGCTTTACAACGTTAGACTTGTCGCTGATGCTTTCATAATTTGCAGAGGCTTGAATTTACTTCCACCTTCCTCAATGTTTTTTATTCCAGAAACATAGGTGGAGAGGTTCTGGAGAAATTATCCTGGTGCAATGGCATGGAATTAGGCTATAAATCTATCTTTGATTTATGTCATATCTTTCACAACTAGGGTAAAAGAAACACAGAAAACAAGACTGCTTCTGGAAAAAAGAACCACGGAAAATAATTTCAAAATATATAGATTATACTACCTTTTATAGTGTCCTTGCTTTTATCTGATATAATAAAGATTTTACTGTGGTTACAGAGTAACCACAAAGTTCAGTATATGTCATATGATACATCTATTCAACAACTCTGCGGAAAAATAAGAACTTTCTTGATTTAAGTTTTCCATGAAAAAGGACACAAGAAGGTAGGAATGAGCAAGAATTTGTCTGTTCTGGTTAAATTATGGTGCGATAGGCACAGTATGAGCACAACTGCTAGTGATGAAAAAAAATTTGGTGACCATGATTTAGACACTTCTCTGTGAACTACGAAATACAGCAAGTGCATGGTCAGCTTAAGCTGAAGGTTTTTAAAACAACCCCTTAGCAGGTGTGTGCAGAAACCTTGGGGGGATTTCAGAACTGGAAATTCACAGTTACACATTTAAGTGCAGACAACAAACTCCCCTCCCCAGTTCCCCCTGGAACTACTACAACCATTATATTTGCCTTGGAAGGAGGAGACAGACTTTAATAAAACCCAAGAGGAACAGAGATGAAGATCTGGCTATATACTTTTGGTCATTAATAACAGTGTTAGGTACGGCAACTGCTAAAGATAAGCAATAGCAGACTGAAGAAATGCAAAACATACAAGGACAAAATAAAGAAACAGGCTGACGACTTTGTCTTTTAAAATATCTACTCTATTTCAATATGGTACAAACGAGTAAGTCATCTGAAGAAAAAGTCTCAGCAGAGGCCTCTGCTAATACTTTTGGAAGACATGAGATAAGGGGACACTGAGAAGGCTTTATTTGTCAAAAGTAACTGCCACCTTAGCTAACTATGGATAGAGGTATTGCAGGGTTTTCCAACATAGTCATGAGGTTATGCCAGGTATTTCCTCCTTGGAGGACAACTTGGGCTGAGGAAACATTTCTGTGCATGGTACGGTGCGCCAGAACGTGGCCTCAGCATAAAATATGTCCACTTGGCTCACCCACGCAACATGCTAAATTGTATAATTCTGTCAAAAAAAGGCAAAGGCAGCATGGGTGCATTTACAGCAGGTTATTCTGTAAGAGAAATGTGTCACAATCAAGACAAAATGCTTTTAAAACAGTTTTTCTAACTGAGGAAAGATTTAGAACACCATCATCCGCATTGTTGCACAGAGGCTGATGGGATTTTTATTTGAAAAACCAATCACAACTCAAAGAAACTTGTTCCATAGTTATCCTCAGCATTACAGATGTATGCCCTATTTTTAGTCTTCCGCCTTTTACTTCCATCTCACCCCACTAGATTTTGGCATCTCTTCCCCTGCTACCCTGATGTTTCCTCTCCCCTATGAGCACGACAGATCCCAGCTTGTAGAAAGTGTTTCCTTTCTTTTTACACAGGTAAATTGAGCCTCCACCGCCTTGGTGGGGTCCGCTTTCCTTTCTTTGTTCATGGGGTTACTCTCAGCAGCCTCCTACTCCCCAACATGCCGGGAGGAGCCATGCTCAGAAACGCACAGTCTGCCGGCAGCTGTGGCAGAAGAGCCAAATCCAGGCGGAATATAAAATCTCACCCCTCCACTCCTGTTTTCCCCTGAGTAGTAACCCAAAGACCACAAGTGTCACAGGCCTCCAAGGGACAGTGCTGGCTGCTCCGGGCCAGCTGTCCCTGCCCTTGTCCTCCCTCATTCAACCTCCCCTAAAGTTCAGGAATAATAGAATCCAGCAAGGACCCAAATGGTATTTTCAAAACTGACTGAAGAGCCTAATTTTTACATCAAGTGACTTTTGTACTCTTGCTGTAAATCCCATAATCTTGTTTAGCCACAACATGTACAAGCTTAGGAAACTGGCCTTTTGGGATGGAGGAAAGCAAGAAGAAGGTGGCTGACATTTCTGAGTTTCATTAACCGTAAAAGCCATTCCCAAAGTGTGAGTCTCCGAGGCAATCATTTTTTCACTTTATGACACTCCTGAAACTTCCTTCTACCTTCTACCAATGGTTCAAAATTAACTGAACCAAAAATTTCATCCATCCTTTAAACAAGTATTCCCAGGAAAACTAATACACATCCTCTTTTCCTCTTCTTTTACTGTGGCGACATTTCACACATATTTTATAGACTGTGCAAGAGGTTCAGAGAATCAAATTTCTCAACTTCTTAGAGTTTGTACAGATGCAAGAATAGTCTGTTTATGCTCTAAGATTCATGATGGCCACTATAAGTTAGGCCATATCTGCAGGAAGAACTTGCGAACTGAATTGTGGAAGGTTAAAATGGAAAGTGAACAGAGAACTTAGAAACTATCTATTTATTAATGCATAATGCACTGATGTCTAAAGTTAATTATCTGCCTTTTTTTTTTTATTCCTCAGTCTCACAATTTCATAAACCATTGTAAAAAGTCTGAGATTTAAATTTTCAATGCGTTGGTATAAAAAAATATATGGTATGGTAAAATTATCTTAGTTCATTAATAAGTATTCCTAACCCTGTAAGAATCACATGAAACTTTTGAGGCTACATTAGGAAACATGACATTTAATATCAAGATCATACAGTAACACTGGAAAAGGTAAGCATAGTTCTCAGTGGCAAAAAAAATTTTGTCTTGGAGAGCATTAGTAGGAGTGTAAAATTTAAATGGGATTTTTCCTAGGCTCTTTACACAGACAGAAATAAATAAATAAAAATAGTCTCTTCCATCTTCTGAAAACACAGAAACCAGCTACTCTAGTTGTCCCTGAAGCCATTACAATTAAGTTGAAAACATAAATGTTGTACTTTAAAAGTATGTGCATGTACTTAGCTTGATTGAAAAAAAAAGAAAACGTCTTGAAAATAAAATTTATTTTCTTAATTAAAAGTTGAAAAGAAATGATGGTATATTCCAGCAGGCAGGAAAGAAACAGAATAATTCTCAGAACAATCAGCTTCAAGCTTTTTTATAGATTAAGTATGATTTTCATATTGGATTTCAAGTGTTCACATTAGTACAGTAAAAAATATCACTGTAATGCCAAATGTAGAGACTATTAAAATACTGTTATGTGAATTCTAAAACAGATTTTGCTAGGTTTATTACAGGAAGATACTCTAATTCTCTAGGTCTCTTATTCACCAGGTCTCAAGCATTCTACAATGACCACTTTGCACATACAGGAAACGCTGTACTAGCCGCAAGGAGCGCACTGACACGTGTCATGTATCTGGCATCGCCAAGGAGCCTCCCTCAAGCCAGCCCACTGCACACAAAATCTGAGTTTTGCTTAAACCAGAACTGAATGCACAATGATCCCCATTTAAGGTCTATTACATATTATCATTAGTCTTGCTGGGTAAAGCGATCAAGGCAAACTTTCTCCCCATCCGTGCCCTGTGGCCTTGCAGCGCGGCTGCCTGATAACTGTCCATCCTGGAATTTACAACCAGGAGAAATCTCCCAAGTGAGGTTTCCTTAATTTCACCTCCTCCTTGATGCCTGCAAATATTCACGAGTAAATCAACATTTCAAAAAGTGGCTGAAAAGTGGTTTTAAATTGAAGTTTTTTGGCAGCCCCTCTCCTCATTCTCTAATGGTGATAATAACTCAAATGCTTTTAAGCAAATCAGTGGTGATATTTTATATTCCTAAAGGCCAAAGCTCATCCCTTTGTGATCCCAAAGAGAAGAAATAATTATCTGGTATTATTTCATGTCAGCAGTATTCAAAATGTGGAGCCAGAAAGTGACCATCCTAGTTAAAATACAGTCATTTTCTTCCTGTAAATACAATAAGATCTTGCAGAGAACATGTTTAATTCTTTGTCCATAAAGTCATTGTGTTTAATAGAACCACACTAGCTACAACAATGTGGGAATGTTAACCATCATCAAGATCCAAAACTTGCAAATTGGGGCCATGAAAGGAGACAAACAGTATTTATCTTCTAGCTTTTGAACCACAATTTTTAAAAAACAAAGCTAGAAACCTATTTTTTTATTATTCATGAGAACTGAGATCCTTGCAAAACTGCCTGATTGCAGAACTTTTTTTTTTTAAATAAAGTACTGTTTTATCACATTTGTTCCATAAGAACTGCCAACGCCTGATACTGAAAAACAACAGCAGAGCTTACAAAGGGACTGATGAAATGGCAAGTGACAGAAGGATGAGTCTTCAGTTCCCCACCTATCTCCAGGTGACATCTTCCTTGGTTACTTACATGCAGAGGGCATGTGAGACATGGCACAATCTTTTCCTTCTAGAAGTTCAGCTCCCAGAAGTAAGCAACATTAGCCACCTCTGATATCCAGGGTGTCCTCTGATAGCAAAAGCCAAGCCCAGACGAAGGAGACACCAGAGGCTTGCTGTGAACAGGGAGGCTGTTCACACTATGTGAGGTTCTCCTGAGGCTGCCCTGGGTCCAGAAACAGTCCCAGACTGCCCTAATGAGCTGGACGGTGGAAGAGAATAAACCTATTAAAATCCACAAGCACATAAGTGGAAGGAAACATCTCCTAGACTACTGGAGGACAATCTCAGAAACTGGAATGACTTGGAGGGATGAAATCCCTTGCCACATTTTATATAACAATATGCAGATTCTGCGCCCTCAGACACAAAGCTTGGCAAACACCAGGTCAGTCTGTAAGGCTGCTTTGTTATTTTTTTTGTCTAGTCAGGCTGTTAGTTTTACAAAATGTCACATTTGTTTGTTGGTTGGTTGGTTTTAGCCCAATTAATCAGATATTTTAAATCACCCGAAGTTTTTTGTTAAAATGAGCTACTTAAAGTGGATATGTGAGAGGCAAAGGAATAATCAGCTCAACTGCGATTAGAAAAATTATCATTAAGCAGAAAAGCATCTGGGATACTGTACAGCACAAACTGAAATGTGAGGTACAGTATGGTTGCAAAACAGATATTTACGACAGCACAGTGCACAAAATGCCCAGGGTGCAGCCGTCTTCCCAGTCTCAGCCAGGTGTGCTGCACCGAGCGTGGATGCTGCCATCCCAGAAGAGGTGGAAAGCAGCTGGAAAACCCAGGGAAGCTCAGCAAGAGGGGTCAGAAGCCTAGAAAACACTGCCTGTGAGAAAAACCAAATAACAAATAAAACCCTTCATATCAACCTTTCAGCTCGGAAAAGAGATGCTGTAATGGAGCAGTTTTGTTTTCTATGCCATAATGGAAAAGAAATGCTGGGCTTAAATTGTGGAAGGAACGATTCAATATCCATTAGGAGGGAAAAAACCATAAATTCCTTTCTAATACAGCAAAGAGGAAAAGCACTGACTGGAGGGAATGAGGAATGCCCACCGCTGGGGGTGTTTAAGGACAGATTTGGTAGGTATAGTGGCTCCAGACTGTAGGGCAGAGCTACCCTGGATAACCTTTGAGTTCACTTCCAGCTCACTGGCTCCAAGACACGCACAGCACACCTACAGCTTCACCAGAGCCTTCTGAGGGGACAAGATTTTAGCCTACATATGCTGCCTTCCTGCAGCGGAAAGGTTTAGGAAAAAAGTAAGGAGATTAAGATAACAAAACATAAGGATCTTGTGCCATTTTAGCTGTCAAAGACTATCCAAGGAAGTTGCATAGGGCTGGCAGGTTGAACACACCAACTGCACGAGATCTGTGACCCTCTGGAGCAGCAGCTTGTGGAAAAGGGAAGACAGGAAGAAAAGAAAAGGTGCAAAAAGGAAAGTCAGCCAAAGGCCAAGCTGGGACACTAGGAAAATTCACAGAAAACTGCCCTGCAACATTGATTTCACAGGCCTCCACGACAATCTTCATCCTAAATCCAAGAATTCTGAGGACTTCTTTTTTAAAAAAAGATTAAACCACACAAAACTGCTTTGTAACAAATCTGGCTTTTCTAGAGTCTCCTGTCCAACAAAAAAAATTCTACCAGGATGCTGACTGTTCACACTGATGGCTTTAATATCTCATCCCGCTTCCCACGATGAACAGTAATTAACCAAGAATGCATGTTTACACGATGACACTACAGAAGTTCAGCATGATAGTAGCTTAATAAAACTATATCCCTCCCATGTCCTTACAAGCACTCAAGTTCATCCCTGCATATGTTTTAACATATGAAAGAGGCTGAAAGAACCTGAGAGCCACAGACAGCAGATGGTACCACCTGGAGATGTAATAAATAGAATTTGAGAAGATTTTAGTCCTCCTTATTCTCCCAGTCCTACTGGTACCCTGTCATATTCTTCTGATTGATTTAATTATAATTGATTATAGAAAGGGCTGGGTTTTTAGCTTAGTTTTGAAAAAAGCAAAAAAAATTGTAGGTGTCTCTGTCCTTTGCATTTAGAAACTTTTTAGATTGGGCATCTCAAAGAGAAGTTATCCCAGTTCTGCAAAAACCCCAGTGAAAAATGGCTTCCTCGTGTATTGTGCAGTGGTCAAATCTGAGAGTGAATTTAATACAATTTTCAGTGACTTTCAGTGAGAAGATTTATGTAAATGATTAAAAACAATGTACGCTTGCTTTTCATGTTCAAAATCAAAATGAATGTGAGTGTAAATATTGGGACAGGAAATCCTTCTTTTCAATGGGAAACTATATGTTAATTTAAAAAAAAAACAGTCTGATTTTCCGTTTTGTACACAAAATGATTTAAAAAAAGCTGCATCTCCTCATTTAAGAAATGTGACTATATTATGCTGCAGAATGAAAGCACATTTGGAATTGAGGGGGCGGAATCTGCAAGGTTTTTTATATTGCTATTGAGACACATTAGGCCAACAATCCAGGGAACAATCATGTATCCTTCAGTATGGCAAACAAAGAGCCCGAGAGGGCTTGGACTGTCTTCCCTGTATCACTTGTGGTTTGCCACCTACGAGTTGTCTTTTCCCAAGGACAGCATCTCTGCAGCCAGACTCAAGCCAGGGCAGCAGCAGGGACAACAAGAAATGGAAAAATTAAAAGCAAACCAGACTGGTTACATAACATCTGATTTTGATTATTATGCTGAGAATTAAAGCAGAACATAGGAAAAAAACCCCAGAAATACATTCTCACATCCATAGATTCCTTGCTCCACCACCTAACCCAAAGTTGTCTCTGGTAGCACGGCTCCATTGACAGCCACCAACTTAGCAACAGAACTGAGGATACTTCGCAAGAGAAGTAATTTATAAGGATGGCCATGTAAGAAATTCTCTTGTGCATTTCTTTTGCTTGTAAAAAGACCATGTAATCCACATATTTCAGGCAAAAGCAGATGACCTTTGTTGGCAATGACACCCAAAGCTATTAAAACCAGAATAAGAGTAGGAATTCACCTCTCCTTTGCACTTTTAGCAGCATGGGCAACGGAAATCAATTAAAATTTAAAATGTGGCAAGAATATATATGCATTCATATGTAAAAACACTAACAGGCATAAAATTAAACTACTTTTATTTTTGTTGACAGCCCATACTGCTTTCCAAATTGCTACTCAGTAAATGATTCAATATTTGGCTTTCAAACACTGCAGGCAATTTTTTCCCTTAGAACTGAAATTTAAAATCAGAATACAGAGATTTTGTATCCCATCATTTTTACTCAGAAAACAAACCAACTGCTATAATGGAGTTTATTCTGCATATGAGAATTGGAAAAGCTTTATTTTTTAAAGTTTAAATTTTGAATTAAAGAACATGCTCAGAAAGAAAGATACCTACTCCCAGGACTTCTTTATCCAAGTTAGTCTACATATCAATATTTCTAAAAATATGATACACAGTCTAAACCACATTTTTATATACGCAGCTGAACATACACACATATATGACAACTAGAAGATAATTTAGGAACTCTTACTTGGGATGACAATTTTCCCAAATATGCAGTTGCTTCTGGAAGCTTATAGAAATTTCTATTCAGATAAACATGCGTCTTAAAATTTAACAAGGATAAAAAAGTTTAGCCTGACATATAACCTAGATTATCAACAATGCTGTCCCCCCACCCATTCATTTTCAAATATAATAGCTCTCCTGGGATTTCACTGGATCTTAGGACAAATGAAGCTCTAAATGGTTTAGTTGAAAAAAAATAAAAGAGTATGTGAAGATCTGTCATTCCACCAGACATTCTGTACATAAAGCACTGAAAAGTGGACCAGGTGATATGGCAGCCACTGTCTTGTCCTGCTTTTCCACGGTTTCTTCCTCCCTGATACTATGAGCCACTGATGAAAATTTCCTTGCAAATATATAAACTACCTGTACCAAAGCAGCGCGGGCTAGCTGTTTACACTATAAACCAACAGGCTTGAGATCATACTGTTGAACATAACTAGGGGGTATTTTTAGGCAAGCTCATACTGAGTTAAAAGCAGAGCCAGAACCTCAGAGGCAGCGGGAAGGAGGGAGGGATGAAGGGAGGGATGCCTCCATGCAAACAAGGACAAAACGCTGATAGTCCTCAGCCTGCAGGAGTGCAAATGCCCAGTCAAGTGCCACAGGAAGGCTCAAGTGGGAATTAGGAATGAAAAATCAGACCATGAAAAACAAAGCTCAGATGAAGCAGCCATGTCATATTTCATTAGTCTACTTCAGTGTCTCAACATGCACGGGCTGCGCTACTCAGAAGGATGTCGAGCAAAAAACCAACCCCAACCCCAGCAAATGTTCTGGTTTGTACAGGACTGACAGTGGAGGTAGTAAGTTAGAACAACATCCTCCTTAGCGCCCCAGAGGGTGCTGCACTTAGTGCCTGTTCGCCAGCCTCATAAGGAATATTTCCAGTGTGAAACATTACCTATCATTTCTCATAGCTCCGCTTATTTAAGACACTACCAGGCATGCACACCTTTACTAACCTGAATAATCCCAGAGGGGAAGATACTCTATCTTAATGGTCTCTCCCTTGCCTTTTGGTGCGGATAAAACTAACTAGGTGGTCAGATGACAGGACACCACTAATGCTATCTCCTCTAAAGTGGATAAAGGCTGTCAAAAAAGCAAAATGCCCTATTAATTTCAGATATACATCCCCATCAACTCCAGTGTACGCAATCCAGGCATTGTTCATCCTGATTCCCACATTTCACTGTTGCTTGAACCCTGCCAAAGTGAAAAGATGCCCTATCCAAAAGGCAGAGGAGCAAAACCTAGAAGTGGTACACAGCATACCACTTCATAACATAGTGTTTAATTAGCAAACTTTGATCTTCCTGAGAGATACCATTTGCACTGCACAGTACAGCCCTCTTGTTAAAAAGAGACAAGCCTCCCTGTACCTGTTTTTCAGAATGTGAAATACCTGATCTTATTAACAGTATATTTTTTTACCAGCGCAAACTCCTTCTTGAAGTCAAGTATTGCCATGGATATACCTTCTTGGGCACAGTGTGTGAAACTCTACTTGTTTATAGTCATAGGACTCCTTAAACACATCTGTCCCAGTTTGTGAAAACAATGCCACCTTGAATTTCATTTCTGCAACTGGTAGGTGGGGTGGGAGAAACCATTCCCTCTTATTATTGTTCTGCTGGTTCCTATTTTTCTTACTAGGAACAGAAGAAAAAAGTCTGAGGTTTGGTACCTCAGCACAAGCAGATATTTTATATCTTTCAGTGACTAGCTCTCACTGACATCGAGTGGATGCAGAGACTGGACATCTCTCTCAGCTGCAAAATGCCAGCACCAGCTCCTGCTCCAGCCTTTGGCAAGTGTCTGCAGTGGTTTAAGGTACAAAGCCAAGTTTCAGAGACTGGAGCATGAGGCTATTGCGTTCCTCTGGGACAGCACTCACTAGACTGTGTGGGACTAAACATGGGATGCCGGGAGATGTTGCAAACCTGAACAAGGGCTTACAATGATGGAGCAAAATGCCAAGGAATACGTGTGAGTGTGCCCAGGCTTAAGAAACACTGTGAAATCTTCTCAAGGTGACACAAGTCACACCTGAAAGATTGCTGCATCTTGTAAACACTCGGGGGGGGGGAGGGGGGTGTTGGGGAGGAGAAATCAGTGCAGCAAAGAAATGATCCCCACCCTTCCCATTACCCCCAGAGGACAGCCATTGATTTACTGAAATCTATTTAAGACTTTGTGATAGTTGTCCATTCTATATAGAAGATTATTCAGAACTATGATGATGAGGTAGCAAGAAAAAAATCCTAAAACACTCCATCAGGAATTATGGCACTTAAGACTGCAGGAGAAGGGCAAAAAACTTGGAGAAGCAAGAGAATAAAGATGTGAGGAACGACGGAGAAGGAAATGCGCTTGAAAAGTGGGAAGACAGTCTAAGTGATTTCTTCCAGCTCCAAACACCTTTTCAAACTCAAACACAGATGTCAATGCTTTTCTACTTGTATTCCTGAAGAACTCGTACAGAGCCTGCAGAGAAAGCTGCCTTGCACACCGCTGCAGGTCCCGGGTGTGATTTCCCCAGCCGGTGTGACAATACTGCCCTCAGCCAGCCCCACAGCACGTGGAGTCGACAGCGGAGCTCCTGCCCCAGCACTGTCTGAGACTCCCACAGATGCTACAGCTCTCCACAGACTTTTTCAGGGAGCATGGAAAACAGGTGCAGATTTTTCTGCGGCTAAGTCGGCGGGATCTACAGCCGGTTACACTCTGTAGAGATTTAGTATCTGCATCTCTGAAGCGCTGAACCCTTTGTCATTCCTGCTGCTTTCCCACAAACAAAAGAAGTCTTTGAAAATGAAGGCACCACCATCAAAACTACTTTCAAAAAATAAAGCAAAAAATGAAGCAAGCTTCCCTAGGACAAAACCCAGAAATAGCGTCCCAAGAAGATCCTAGAAGTGTTCTTTGGCATTAAGTGGTGAAATCTGTTGAAACACAGCAGAGAGCACAGAGAGCGGTGGGGCCGGAGGGGAGGGGGGTGACAGTGCCATGCTGCACAGCTGTCTCCTCCTGTTGCCTCCCACGAGCAGAAGACAAACCTGAAAAGGTCCAACATGGCCTTCACAACAGAATCACCGAAAGGCAGTGCACTGTGCCGCAGCCAGTGACCTGCTCTCCCTGCGCACCCTGCCTCTGAA
This sequence comes from Rhinoptilus africanus, assembly GCA_013400135.1. Lineage (NCBI taxonomy): Eukaryota > Metazoa > Chordata > Aves > Charadriiformes > Glareolidae > Rhinoptilus > Rhinoptilus africanus. The sequence goes on from VXBO01007985.1 coordinate 118,742, forward strand.
CATCGCAGCAAGAGGGATGCCTTGTGCCACAGGTTTGAATGTTTGCCACTTTCATAGCCTCAGGAGCAAACACATGGACAAACACAAATATCCCACGAGAGAATCCTCTTCAATTACAAAGCCAGAGACCATTACAGGACGGTGTCAATATGGAACATCTAAATGATTTACATGAAAGCCATTTCAATTGGGGGAATAAAACAATCCATTAAAGATTAGCAGTGCAACGTTAATGTGATAATAACAAGACAAAAAGAAGCAACTAAACACACAACAAAGTTAGATCCTAACGGGTAAACATAGGAAAGGATAACCCATATTTTCAGTTTACCATATATCTAGGCATTACAGCAGAGATGATACACAGAACTATTTGCAGTGTCAGTAAAATCTTGCAATATCTATTTAAGGCATAAAGTAGTGATTAGCAGAGAGCAGATTCTTAGTTGTTGCAAATCAGTGTAGCTTTAGTAGAAAGGCAATGGAATTATGTTAAATTGTAGCAGCTGAGGACTGCATCTGAGAAAAGCATGGAGCTCCTAATTTGTGATGTGGTATTTGAAAACAATTCTGCAGAAGAAGTTGGAAGAAACAGGACTGCATTGTACTATTTGATTTAAACTCAGGAGGTTTTAAAAGTGGGAATGTGAAAACAAAGAGCTGAGAAAACAAACTTTTGGCAATGACATCTGACTTGTACAGCAACAACTGCAAAGGAGCCGCATTCCTTGTCCCGCACAAAAAGCAATAGGAATGATTAAGCTTCAAAACACATACAAGTACATACAAGAACACATATAATCATCCAAGAGCTCAGAACTATGTCAGGATCACATATGCGTAAGGCAAATAAATACATTTAAAAGGTTCATCTGATACCACGTCAGGGAAGGTTCAAGGGGAGGCTAAAACATTTCTAAAAGGGAGAGGGTTCCCTTTCTCCAGCCAATTGCAACGTTTCATTATCCCAGAGCAATGGAGGTGACAGGGGCAATGATGCAGCACACACAAGGGCACCCATCCTGTTCGCGGACTCAGCAGTTACAAGCAAATCTCTCAGCTCAGGAACTGGGATTTTGCATTTAAGAACACTACTTGCATGAAATCCCTCCTGCCTTTTACTGGTAAGGGCACTGGAAAAAGCCGGCAGTGCAAACAGAACATTGCAGCCATAGCAACAAGCAATCCAACATTTAAACTCTTCAACAGAATAAACAGTATTTTCTTTCTGGTTTTATAATTTCACGGTCAATAACTCACCATGAGCACTTTACTTGTCTAGCTGGTTGTTAATGTCTCAAAACCAATCTCCTGTTAAAGCTTCAACCAAGAAAGCCTCCTCACCCAAACTAAAATGAAAGTCTGTGTATACACAGAGACCACTTCAAAATACAAACTTTTTTCTCTCTTTTTGGAAATTGGTATAGAAAGATGGAAAACTGCCCAAATTCTGGCCTGTTAAACCAAGCACTAGCGCTTTATTAGTATTGTATGTTATAAAATGTTATAACCGGGAACCCAAAAGCCTTAAAACTGAGATTTAAAACACCTAAAAACTTAGGCCCTGCAACAGTATCTCTGAGTAATGTCCAAACAGCGCATGAACTCCAGTGGGAGTCATGACCCTTGTCATTGACTGTGAGGAATTTTTTAAAAAATATTTTTATTGCTATCAGTAAAAACCCATTTGAAAACCAAAATTGAAGGCTAAAAATAGGATAAAACATTCTGCATCACTGATGAAATTTAACCCTGTTAATTAGACAGCTTCATTTCACAGTCAGTAAGAGTCTAATATTACCCTAATAAATGTATGGGGTTTTGGAAAGTGTCATGCATGAACGCAACTGAATTCATGCCTTTTTAACCTTTAATGGCATCAAATTTAATATCTGCAAAAGAAATCACTGTTTTCTCAAAGGCAAGAATTCAAAATGTTTATATCCTTTTGACTAAAGCATAAGGGCAATGGAAAACTGTTGATCTCTCCAAGCAGACTAAATAGCATCCACATGAATTTTAATGCTCAACAAAGGTGCTAACCTTAATGAATTAACTTAGGAAGTTAATTATCCAAAGCTTTCATTACCTTTTCCTATCTCTTTACCATTTCTATACTTCTTTAGAGCAGTGAAAAAAACTGAATTGGAAGGAATCAGATACCACAGACTCTTTCAGAGCTTCAGGGCTCATCCTGCCTTCCTTGACACTACACGGAACTTAACTGCAGCTTAACCCCATGATTCGTGGATGTAGGCCTTGTTGACTGACCCTACATCTTGGGCGTGAACTCATCTTTGGTAGCAACACATGCTGAGAAGCTCCATAAATGGCAGTGAAGGACAGAGCATGAAACAGACACAGAAACGTGTTCACATGTTCAGGAGGAGCAGGGGCTTTCTCCAATCCCTGTTTATTTGGATTAGTTTTAACAAGTAGCACTAAAAGCTATGGAGTTAATGTGCCATGTAAGAGACAGTTACTCAGCGTTATGATTTTTTTAAGCCCTGCTGGTCACACAGTTGTTCTCTATTAATTTGTTTGTTTGTTTGGAATGTTTCCTGAACTTCTCCCTCTATAAATCACAAGGTGAGGAACTGGGGAACTCTCTTTTTCAACTTCTTACAACTGGGCCATCTTGTGACCTGCCCGCCTGGATACTACACAATCACAGCCTGACCCTGCATTTCAGGATTTACCTAGTTTTTACCTAGTGTTTTTTTTACAACCCAGATGGATTTGCTGGAAAAGTATGTCCTGAGACACACATGTGTCAGTGGGGAGGACAGTATGCAAGTGGAAGTGTAAAGAAAGCACGGAAACAAAATCCGTTTATAACTAAGAATTACTAGTAGGAGGTGATGGGAGACCAGCCTACAGGGAAAGTGTCTGGTGATCATGAGAGGTCATGCAGCACTCTGATTATTAAGCCTTATACATAAGGTGTGTGACATGAGGGACCTGGTGAAACACGGGGAATGTTGAAAGACTGTTGGGGTTTTTTGGTAGGAAAAAGGAAAAACAAACTCTACGTTACACAAACAGGACTGTTGAAAAGCCACAGAAATATCCCATACTTACTTTTATCTTCCTGGTTTTCTTCTCCTGCTTTGCCTTCCTCTTCCTCCTCCTCCTCCACCTCCTTCTGCTGTGCTTCTTCGTGGTGATCGGCGGTTCCGACTGAAAGGCTCTGGCAGCAGTGGTTGAAGCCACTATCCCGAGGCAGAGTGAAACTTCGGGGCTTTCCCCCATTCCCATTCAGCACTTGCATCCGCTCACCCTCCACCAGGGGGAAGGGGCCGTAGTGGTCTTGCAGGTGGCACTTCTGGGTGGGCAAGGTTGACTGACGCCGGTGCTCAGGAGAGACCACGGCCACCTCGGAGAAGACAGAGTCCTCCAGCGGCAGCGTCTGCAGGTAGTGGAGTCCTGAGCTCGTCAGCGGCGTCTCTATGAGGTCCTGCCAGGAGCGCCGCTGGCTCGCCGTCTTGCGCACCGGTGAGTCGGTGGCACTCCCCACCACCTCCGGGCGAAACTCCTCGTGCGACGACTGCGACTGGGAGGTCTCCGTGGACGAGAGTCGGCTGTGTTTTGGCTCCACATAAGGACTTGTGCAGCTCATCTACAAGGCCAGCAATGGAGTAACCTTCAAATCAATGTAGACTGAGACCTGCTGCTAGCAATAATCACATACTTTTCATCATCAGTGACGGCACCCGGTTTAGTAACACAAACTTACCTGATTAACCTGCCCTGATCCTAACTTTAAGGCATGCACACACCTACACCTGTGGGCCAAATACTGACACTTAGTCATAGTAAGTATCCTTAGTCTATAGGATAAGCCAACAAAATTATTTGCAGAAAACTTTGCAGAATACGACACTATGGAAGACACAGAGGAGATGTGTTTGGTCCATTAAAAATCTTAAAAATGCCATTCAAATGCCTGTTGTCATTCTATCTTGCTAAAAATTTCTTTGGCATCATCTTTGGAGTGCTTCAGTGCAGTTCAAAGATCTATGATTTTGGAAGATAAAGTACTGCATTCAAATTAACTGTCATGAACACTCTCTTTCCTGAGACTTTCCTAATTTTTCAATCCAGATTTTTGCATTATAAAAACTATAATCAAGTTAAGGTACACTAGTTAACATTGTCTGAGTATACGAACATGAAAATTAAAATTGCCAGTGCAGAATTAGTTAGAAGTCCACACTGGTTTTATACCAACAGCTGCTTTAAGAAGCAAATAAAAAACAAACCACCTTTTTGTTCTAATTTATAGAGAAACCTACTTTTTCACGACAACAGAACAACTGGTGTCCCTGTTTGGGATATGAGAGAACATTTTTATGTTGACATTTCTGTGGAAATTCAAGTGTAATTTGTTACTGTAAAGCTTCACAGCACAACTGTTGTGCCTTAGAGAAGAGTCTGTGTTGTTACTGAGGTAACAACATTTTGTCAGAGATGACAAGGGGGCGGTGAGGGACTGCATGGATAAGTAGGGGACCATCATGAACAAAAAATAGGAAGAATTCTGTAACTTAGTCCATTTTGTACAGCAATTGGGATTATAGATGTTCTCTACGAACCAGCGGAAACAGCAATGAAGGCTGTTGAAGTCAGCGATGCATGTTAATTTACAAATGCGTTAAGTCAAGTACTGACTCAAAAAATATACTGGAGAGTGCCCTAACATGCGCACGTGTGTGCTTTTAAGCAGAAGAGTAGGTAAAAGCGACACTTAATGTAGTCAACCCTGTAGGGGGTTGCAGGTGACTTACCGAAGGAGGCCGCGGGTATGTGTCGTATGGGGGCGGTGGGCTGTCTTGTTTGGGTGTCGATGGAGTGTCGGCTTCCTCCTTATCACTCTCACTCCAGTAATCTACAAGTTACATACACATCAGATGAAAAACTACTAATACATTTTGATACTCAGAGACTTACTTTCACAAAAGCAACCGAAAACTCCATCCTTAGTACTACTGAGAGTTAAACACCAGTCAATGCTCTGTAAATGTTAGCTGCTGTGATTTGGAATTGCTTTATTCTAAAGAGGGAAAATTCAAAACATTATGGGGTATACTAAGTCTAATGCCCCATTGCAGAGATATTAAACAACAACCTCCAAAGAGCCACAAATTTAACTCTTGTACACACCTTATAATGCACACGGCATACTCTTCATACAAGTATCAGATTTTCAAATATTTATATAGCCATCAAAAGAATTATGACTGGACATTTGACTGTAAAATACTGAAAGTATGTTTTTAATAGAAAAGATGAAAAATGTCACTTGCAGAAGTCTTGTTGACCACAAAAAAAATTAAGAAATGTAATTAACACCAACTGGCAGATCAAACAAGTAGTGGTTATTGCACACGTGACTAACCAACATTATTTCTCTACCCGTTTTCCCTGTTGTATACTAGCAGTTATGCAAGCTTTTCAGTTCAAGTTCTAATAACAAACAGCTGCATTTAAATAAGACAGGAAAACTGTACATCATGTATCTGCTTCATAAAGCAGCTGCTGCCCTGTTATCCATGAAGGAACACAAACGTGATAAGGTAAGGAAAAATATGACAATGATATTTAAGCACAGAGTTCCAAAAGACGGATGAGAAAATAAAATGATGCAGATCTTGTGGGCTAAATTTAATGGGATATGAGGTTTCATTTTGTCAGGAAATCAAGTCTTGGCCAAGCACATTTCATACGTTTGGTAGCTTGGTCAAAAGGAAAACACACGGATGAATGTACCACACATAAATTTATATTTATTCTGTTGCAAATATTTTTGAAGCGGGACTGTATCTAACTAAATGGACACCGGACCTTACTATCCCTTACAAAACAAAACTGTTTAACTGCCAACTGAGCTCAAGATGGATAACTTTAGCATTTCTATACCGTATAAGACCTATGCAAACATTTCTGTTGCCACTTTGTTTCCGACTGTATTACCTTCTAGTATTTGGGTAAATCACTGTGCAACAGGACACTTTCGCTCAGACTATTCACAGACTAATCACAGGCAATTTTCCCTTCGCTTAGCGAGTGTTCAATGAACTGCATGATTTACTACTTTCTCTTTAATAGATGAGGAGAAAAAGATTGATTGTTGCTTCATAAGCGATCTAAACCAAAAATCCAAGTTGGCACAACATGTAATTTTGGCTTTAATGATTTTTTGTTACCATGATGCTTACTGTATTGTATGATTAATGATCTACTGTACTTAATCTTATTCAACATTTAAAACAAAAACTTACTGTAAAATGACACCATCTTCAAACAGCTGTCCCTAAAATGCTGTATATTTTTAGATTGTAGTAATGGTGGCGGCAGCCTTATTTATCTACTTATTTTTTCCAAGCAGTAACAACTCTGTTTTAACTCTGCATGTCTTGATTCACTTTCTGCAAGCTTACAGATGAGTGATTCTCTTCAAATGGTATAATAAATAGCATAAATAAAGTTTTAATGACTACGAAATAAAAAATTACAAAACATTTTGCCTCTAGGAATCTGCAAATAATGAATTTTTGGTGAATGAAAGACTAAATCAGAGAAAAAGCTTTTTTAAGTCACTCCTAGTTCTAAGAAAACTCGTTTCCAGCAAATCAAACCATCTCAAAATATTGGCATATGAGCACGTTTGTTCCTATTACAGCAAAGCCTTATGGCATGACATGTGGCGAGAGACCTGCCAGAGCTGCATCACTGAGATTTCTGCAGACTTGGAGCTCAATTGTTTATTCTGAAAGTAAAATTTAGCAGCCTCGGTGCAGGTTCCAGTTTTTGGTTAAAAATACAAAGACGTTCTTGCTGTCAAATCCATATGCAGTAAAGGACTGTATGATCACGCTTTTGCACACCTTACCTCAGACAGGGAAGTCTGTCAGCAACTTACGGCTTGTCTAGAAAAATTCTGCAGTCACAGGGGTCAACTTCCAGATGAAATGTACAAAAATAGCCTCCCACCAATTTTTAAAAGTGTTCTGCTTTTGGCAACTGACTCATTAGAGTCTATCTGAAATGTGTATATTGCTATTGAACAGTTGTTGCATTTCTCTCTGCAGATTTTGTCCAATTCAGTGACGGACAAGCTCAATGCATCGGGCATATCTTGACAGCTTTCTGAATGAGCAACAGACTGCAAACATTATATATAAACTAACAATGACCTGCCATTTGCCGATTAAATATTTTCTATTTATATATGCAAGTAATTTTTTTTCTCTGATTTTATGTGACTGGAAAGTATACAACTTCTCCATCTGAGGAAGTCCCTTGCCATATTGCTAACGTTCATTGTATTTAGTAGGGGAAGGTGATGGTATTTTTATAGAACTGTTCTGTACAGAATGTGACATTTTATCCAGCAGTACACCCACAATTCGGTGATTCGTGCCTCTCTGAAGCACTTGAAATATATTTATGCACTTTAGATTCAGAAGCATTCAACTCTTAATTGAAATAGGTTTGACAACTATGGTTGAATTGTTTCAGAGGTATTATAAAGGTTTGCTGCAAAGGGATGAACTGAACAGAAAAAAAAGACCCCTTGTAAAATCAGATATGTAGATGACAATCGGTACAGTCACCGAATATAGAAAATTCCAGCTTCACAGTTTTTATAATTGCAAAAATGCTTGAAGCCACAGAGAGGTTTTCCTTCACTAACTTGATGCCTTTGCTAATCAGGGATCCTACAGAGGTGTTTAATAGCCCTTGTGCTGGGAGCCAAGGATAATCACCAGAGGCATAAAACCAGTATACGGCAGCAAGGGGGGAATGTGATGCTGATTTCCACACTTAACAGAATTAAGCAACACAAAGAGGATATAGTTTTACCTACCTGTGTATGATAAATCAATTTGAGTGAATGGTGTTAGAACGGTAATAAAGAGCTCTGTCAGCACCTGGGATATAATTTCAATACTAAGTGGGGTCTCACTAATTATCTTCAATAGGGAGACATTTTAATAATAGGTAACATGAGGCCTGAATCCACATGATCTCGTCTAGGAGCTGGATCATCTGCTGTTTTATTACTTAGTGATTGCTTGGTAGCAAAAATATTTCTCCACATCCATTTGGATTTTGAAACGTGTATCATGACTACAATTGTGCACTTGGACAGTGTTAGCAGAACTGTTCATACACCTTTTCCCTTACTGTCCCACGTGTTAATGTAATTCTAGTGCCAACCTGCTGTCAATAAAAGTTTGAATTTGGCTTTGAATGCTAAGATGGAGGATTTCCTAGAAGACTCCAAGATTCAGAGTTTGTTCACAGCCTCTTCAAGCAGTGACAGATGGTACACAGGTCCCTCCAAACTGGTTATTGTAGTACTGCCTGGGGAGTACAGATTCCCAAACAGATTCTGAAGTCTGGTGAGGCACTGAGAACAGGACTGGAGGAACACTGAACGTGGTGCTGCTCTCCCGGGCTGCATGAACACGGAGGGCCTGCTGTTATGAATAACATGATGTGCCAAGGACCATACCAGATTAAAACAGGGCGTGGGCAACACTCCCGGGATAAGCAGCTGCGCTTACTGGAGGACACGGTTAGCAATGAGGCAACAGCACGTACAACCTAGTTATGTGCAAGAATGACAGAACGCCCAAAACCCTTCCCACACACGCTGCTACCACTGAATTATGGCAGCATGCTGTAAGCCACGGCTCTTCAGCCGCAGGCTGATCCCTCTCGGATGCTCTGTGGTGAGGTAACTGGGGTATGAATCAAGGCAGACATAATTTTCTGATGCTGTCTTTTAATCTTCTACCGTTACAGAATATCCCACTCTCTTGATGTTTCCACCTGGCTGCTGAAGTCATCCTTGCTTCTTACCGGGGAAAGGAGTATTTTGCACAGCGTCTCCCAGGAAAACAGCACTGCAGCAACTCTTTGCAGAGAGACAGACCACGTGCACCTTTCTCCTCATGATATCACATCAGAAGGTCAGAGCTAAGGCTGCTCTCACATAGGCTGGTACAGAACCAACCAGACTTTGGGTCGCAAGGAGGACACCATGTGGCAAATTTTGAAGCCTAGTGATAGCCTTTTTCAACACAACTCTCCCTGAAAAATGCTTAGAAATACTGTCTTTGTAAAGAGAAGACTAGATTAAACACATTGCTGCTGCAGCTTCAAGCTATAAGCTTTTGGGGCCAAAGGACAGAACCTTACTGATGGAGGTGGCAGAGCCACAGAATTAAAAAGTGAGGTTTTAACTCAGTGGGCAGCAGGCAGACAGGATCTGGATAAGCTCTGGACCATCATGACTACTGCAATTTTCTGGTACCTGCTGGCAGGTATATTTTTAAAAAAGAGCATGTATTCAAAAGCCAGCTGTTTGCCAAAACCGTTAGTTGGACAGGAATACTTCTGTGGATCCATACCACTGGCAATTCTAGGAAACAACCTGCTCAAAACAATTGAGGACTGACCCTTCCTTTTTCCTGTCTGCAAACGGGATTTCTATTGCAGCAAACTAAAGCAAAGTGACTCATTATTGGGTATGGTTAGAAAATTTTAAACCCATGGAATGCTAGACATTAAAAATAGACACATATAAAATGTTGTAATCCTGCCACTCCAAATGAAATGCCAACAGGGCTTCAGCACACACCTCAATATAGCAAAACCAGTAGAAACCACAAAAATTTAAATGGCCTTAAAATTAAAGTCTTTAGGGGAAATCCAATTATGTTAACAGGCTTTAGAAGAATACTTTTGTTCCTGAGACCAATTTCATGCATTCCTGCCCCTTGTGAATTCAAACACCAAATGCAATATTTAGAAATTTTTTTTAGTTTGCAGATTCTTAAGTTTCTTCTTACAGGGGACACAGACTCCTTAGTACCACATACTAGAGGTTACTGGCAGTACATTTGCTGCTTTTATCTACTTTCTGAGGCCTTCTCAGAAATAATCCTGTGCCTGTGGACCAGAATCTGAAGGAGCTAACCAAAACACCTGAGAGAGATGGAATTCTCTAAAGCAACAACAGTGATACCTATATGTGAATTGGTCTCAGATGATGGGAATGAGGCCTGATACACAACAGGGAAAAAAGAACAGATGAACCTGTGATAAGAGCTGACAGAAAAAACCAAAATAGCAACACATTACCTTGCTCCTGTTTGATCCTCTCTCTTTCTGCATAGCCAGCAGCAAGCATGTTAATTCTGTTTAGCCATCTGAAATAATATTAAAAAAAAGCAGTGATAGCAATCCAACCTCTTAAATTTTGGGTACATTTCTACAAAAAACAAAGTTAGGAGCATCAGAAGGAGATGCAGGACTATGTTATTTTTCATATTAGACAGCTGTTTCCTTTGATACTCTTACTCAGGGAGTCTCCAAAGATCTATGATTTTTCTGTTGAACAAATTGTTTTCACAGCAAAGGTTTTATTTCAAATGGAAAACCGCGTATGATGTCAGGCATTTGTAAAATAAAGGATTTGGAGAGAATCAAAGAGCTATTAAGTCTGCTGCTCACAGATATGCCATCACACCAATGCTCCTGCTGTTCTGATTTCTTAAGAATAAACACCACTTTTCAGAAATTTAAGCAATATTTTAGGGCCTGAATTGGCAACTTAGCAGAGGAACTGAGCAGAAATCAGCAGTCAAAAGAAAAGGTTCACTCCCAAGCAGACAGTGAGGTTTAATTATGCCATTATGTGGTTCAGTGCTTACCTACAGTGTCAAGTACAAAGAGAAGGAGGTACATCAGAATTCACTTTTGTGTTTGTGCCAGAGAAGCAGAAGAAGAAAAGACAGTTGCCTCAGTGTAATTCACATCTAAGGCTTTAACCTCATCTTAGACTTGAAAAAATGTTTCCATAAGCTGCACAAATTGAAAAATACTCAAACTACTGCTATTCTTTTCTAGCAGGGCTGTCATGGCCAAGCATACACTCAACTGCCTCTAGCAGTGTACTGTTTCAACCTGCCCTCTTCCCCCATGGGGGTCTCAGTGTATTCATTATCCAAATGCTTACACTAAATCAGGTCCTCCACCAACAAGGCTTTAAACCACCATGACAACCTCACATGGTTGTCCGTTGCATGGTAAACCTGGAATTATTGATGCCAGTTATCCCATGGTCAGGATTTGACAGGCCTGGTTCGCCAAGCTACTGGCTTGCAATTTTACTGCTAGGTTATACAGAAGGACAACTGAAGTCAGGATTGTGTTTTCTTAAGGAATGTGAAACTCCTGTTTCAGAAAACTGTGCCTGATGGGTTTCATTTGCATACTGTATGCACAGAAACAGGATGTAGTATTGTCTCAGCAAGCGGGACACCTTTGCAATCACTCCTGCATACCGGCCTTCAAGACATTTCAGTGCAGGCTAAGCAGGCATCAGGTCAAAAAATACAATTGCTCTCCTAGAAATTAACTCCTTCCTCTCCTTCCACAAATGGTGACCATTGTATGATCTGTACATCACATTAATGGTCCGTGAATCATTGTACACTGTGAAGACAGATAGAGGTTTACTTCTAAAGTGATTACAAAATACTCGATGTTAGCATAGAATCAAAATTTCTGCCAGCAGAATAGCGAAGCTGAAGAAGAGACTTGAAATTTCAGTTGTAATTGTTAGGAAGTGCCATACACTTATAAAAATAACTGGTACACAGGAACAGAAATCCAACAAATCATGTCTTAGACAATGATTTCACATTTTCACAACAGAAAGGTGACCCGCTACAAAGATATCTTTTAGGTTCACACTGCTGATACGTGAAGGCTCTCTTTGGGGAATAAAGCTCAGCTGTCTCGACAGCTCTGCCAGCCCAAATCAGAGGCACTGAGGCAGGAACCTCCAGTCTCGTGCTGCCAAGGGACCAGCAAAGGCCACAGACTTCTCCGTGTTCAAAAAGTAAAGCAGCACAAGAAGACAAGCGCCTGCTCTGTCAAATGGCATGGCAGACAAAATTTGCTTGCTTCTTTTCTGTTTTGGATTTCGCGTTCCCAGTTCAGCTCATGGGTTACCATGCCCCAGCACAGGCAGCAAGGAACAGCCACCGATTTTGTATGTGGCTGCTGACCACAAAATATTAGATGATATACATATAAAGGTTCTCCTGTTGGAAAAATTCATTTTATCCTAAATATGAGAGCATTTCCTGTTAAGTGTGCATGAGGGTGAGGTAACCAATTAAATTAACAAAGACTTAATTGACCGTCAATTGATACTGGTTACACCTATGATATATGATTGTTTACAGAAAAAATGTTATTTCCTGAGAAGTATAATCTAATGACAACCCAGGAAATGTATAGCAGTCTGAGAGAGAGACAGCAGACCGACTTCACATTTAATGATTTTCTGCAGGTCCTGATCTTTCTCATGGTTTGGAATATCACCTGCAATGCCTGTGGGGTGAACATGATGGTACTGATGTGGTTGCAAACAGTTGAGCAGTTTGCTAGTTTAGAAACTAAAAGAATGGTATTGACCTCTTCTGCATATTTTCTGATATGTGGCTGCAAAAGCTTCTTTAGATATGGTTAGAATGGGTATGGTTAGAAAATTAATATTATTTTAATAAAGCATATCTAGAGTTATGGTTCATTGAAATTAGAATTGTATGAGAAATCCAACGCACTGTGTTTGCATCACAGGGAAAAGTAAAGATATCCTGCACAACAGAAGAGGAGTAAAACATGCCAGCTTTACAATGCACTGGGGACAAAAGTTCCAAGCATACAGTCATAGAAATATCCTTTACTATGAATATTAAAAGATACAAAGCTGTAGGACATGGCAAGATTTAAATGTTTCTTCCCTGTGGTGTGCTATGTCCTCATAGCCACTCTAACTTTTAGAGGCAAGAGGCTAAGAAAATATTACTTACTTACTGCAAATGCAGCTTTAATTTTCTTGTGAGAATTATAAAAACTATTTGCTGGGTATGACAATAAATACAGTAGCACTGGTAGTTGCAGCTGTCATGGAGCTTTTCTTTTTCTTTTTTTTTTTGTTTTTAAGAATAGCACATAGATTTCTTGTCAGTATTTAATTACAACAATTTTATGACATGCAGAACAGGATTAAAAAAAAAATAAATCTTTCTCTAGACCTGTAAGTTCTGTAAAGAAGAACGCACAGTACTGGCACTCTCACAGAATAGTAAGAAATATTTTTCTGTCTTATCTGACACTCCAGATAGATGCAATGCTTTTAGTCAAAGCAGGGTGTCAAGTTATCCTTACTCACAAAGATTCAGGATATAGGATGAATTTGCAATATGGAAATATGGATACCTTACAGTGTCTATAAGTACCCAATTGCAGTTTAACGGGAATGAAAAGGCCTGAAAAGATGATGCAGGAGAATTTTGAGAGGCTGCCTTCACTGAAATCTTCCAGAGACATTCTCATGTGCTAATACTACTGAGGAAGAAAAGCTTTATAAATGTCAATACTCAATGTCACAGCAAGAGAAACAGGACAGCACAGTTACAGCAGGTCAAGGAAGTTCTCAGACAAGTATTCCACATGAAGTTACTGACTGCATTTCCTTGCCTAGAAGATATAATTTTGGCAGCCATATGCCATCACTAAAAAAATGGACAGTTAGGAACAAAGAGGAAGAATAAGAGCATTGCGAGTATTTAAGCCGGCCAACTCTGAGAAGGATGAATTTGCCTCTGAGCTGACGATGGGGATTTTTGAGTAAAGAACAAAGCTAGTCCATAAAGTAGCAGGCACAGTTACCACGGAAAATCAAAATAAAGTTACATATAATATCATCAAGTAGAAATATACGGACTGCCTTCTACATCAGCATATTTTCTTGGAATGGGAGTAACAATGGATTTCAAAGCAAGATGTTGCCATGACTATACACTTACAATAGCAAAACACTACCTTGCATCATAAAGGATATTCTGTCCTTTTTCTCACCCAGAACAAGCATGCCATATGTGTAAAAAATAACACTTCTGCTGGTGCAACCATGCAGATGAAAGGAACTTCAGATGCCAAAACAATAAAGTTCAGTGATCATAGTTCTCCAGACTTCTTACCAGCACAATGGTGTGGCAGTCATAAAAGTATTAAGAAAATTTGAATAGTGACAGTATTATCTGAGATTAAAATACCCATTTTATGCGAGTAGATACACACAAACAAAAACTTCATATCCTGCATACACTTTTTTTAATTAAAAACAACTAAACCATTTTATACAAGGATGAAGGAATTGAACCATTTTTAACTCGGACTACGTATCAGCAGTTTTCTACTTTCGTTTCTTCTGCTTCAAGTACAAACAGAACTGAAATGATTGCATGATACATAATTAAAATGTATGTCAGAAACATGACAAAAAAAAGAACACAAATTGATCGAAACAGTCTTAATAACTTATTCTATGTTTGACTTCAGCTAGGCTACAAAATGCTTTTTAGCCAGGAAGTATTTTATTATCTCTGCATTTTAGAGATTATCTTTCAGTAGACCACTTTTTTTTTCCCAATAGATTGAGTTGATTCAATGTTTGTGAAAGTTAACTACTTTTTCTAACATATTAAACAAAGAGAAACCAATAAAACTATTTGGTGAGACTGTGATGGCAATTCAGATGTAGGAATTTCAAGTAATTCCATAGACCTTGATAGAGCTGCTTAAAATTTATGTGTGTATAACTCAGATCAAAATTTGCTCAAGGCCATTCTAAATGAATTAATAAGCACTAATTTCAAAATATGATAAAAAGACTATTTGTGCTGGGAAGTTAAGAATCTTTTAGTTCTTGGGGTTTAGGCTGTGCAATATATTTTTTAAGAATTGATGCATATTTTCTGCTGCTTTCTGATTACTGAACAGTTATATAAATTTTTATCCTTAGAAACAAGGTGCCTTGTCATACTGACTGAGGATCTGATGACAGAAATGATTTATCTACTACTGTAATTCAGGATATGCTGAATAGACCGTGCCATTATTCTGTTTGCTGTGGAGCAAATTGCATTTTGAGTGGCTGGCTTGACAGAATTATCAAGGAAAGGTAAGCTTAAAATTTTACAAACAACTAAAAAGGTTTTAAGTTTTCTAAGTGAGGAGAGACTTTTGAATGAGCCTTAGTCACGCATGAACTTTTGAAAAAATGTTAGCAGAGAGCTATTTCTAAATGAAAGCAAGCAGAGTATAGTATTGGTGTACATTTCCAGTCAAACAGTATCAGTAAAGAACTGTCAGTACCCTGAAGGTGGTCTGCCAGGTAGTTCGAATCTAGTACAGATAGGAGAGATTAAATCATGATTATAGCACTTACTAACATGTTTATGGATTGAGTTTTTTCTCCTTTCCCTCTGTTTTTTTATTGTGCTCAGTGAAAATGTCCACAGACTTGACGTAAGATAGAATAATTCTCAGGTTGCAAGAATAGATTTTTGTTTGTGTCCTCTGTCATATGATGAAAATGGTGCATTATTTTGAATGGAATTAATTTAAGTTTATATTGTGAAAATGAATTACATAAAACCCCAAATATTTGAATAGACACGAGATCCATGTTTTTAATTTACCATTGAAATGAATTAAGAGGAACTGTGTTTATTTTGTGCTGAAGTCTCAATCACTTTTCTGAAAAAAATTGCCAAGTGTCCTAAAATGGACAGTAAAACTCAATACCCAAAGAACTAAGTCAACTCCTCCTTCTTTTTTGAGTTACTGAAATTTTCCCCACTAAATTCAACACAAGCAAAATTTCACTTCAACATGTAAGTTAAATTAAAGCAAGTAGAAAGAATCTGCAAAATTAATTCCTTATAATCTCTACGTCCATTTTCAAGACTGAACGAAGAAAAAACAGTGACTGCTTTAAATCTTTCTCCAACAACCCATTCCCTTCAAGGCCAGAAACAGAAGCATCTCCAGAGCAAGCACCACATGTCTTTGGGAGTACGTTAGGAAGCAGAGGTGGAAGATATTGCATCTTTGCAGGTGCTGCACAGCCAGAAGCAGAAACTGGGAATTCTGAAATTGTGTTTGGATGTTGTTTCACATACTGTATTTACTTCTTTTTAGAAAGAGGGAATTTTGTATCTAAAAAAATCTTCAAACTTTTGTTTCAATAAAAAGTAATTTTTACATTAATTGAATATTGAGCATATGCAGCCACTCAGACACAATGCAACTCTGCACTTATTTTCTCATCTATTAAACTTAATATTTTTAGATTAACACATAATTTATTATCACTGTGTTATTACTGTCTCCAAGAAGTGTCACATATAAGGGATTGTTCCTTGAACTTGGCTAGATTTCCTTACCTGTTCATATCATCTAGATGTTCAGCAGCAAAATAAAAACTTTTGATCTTAGGATGGCAGGCTTTGAATGCACTGTAGAGGAAAAACATAAATACGAAAATGTAATGGCAAACCTCTTTTTTTAAAAAATGTAAGATAGTGGGGCCACCAAGGAATGAGATGAGTTCAGATTTCCTGTATTGTTGGATGCCCCCAAACAGTATAAAAACATACAACTTTTAGGATTGTACCAGATTTCATCAAGCAAAGTGCTCTTCAACTACCCCTTTCTAAACAGTGCTTGATTCATATGTGCATAAATATTGTTCATCAATCACCTGCAGCGTACTGTATTTGGATAAAGTTAACCAGTTAAGGATATAATTTCACGTATCAGGTAATTTTTCTGATATACCTCTAGGTGTCAATTTTTTTCTGAAAAGAAAATTGACTGAACAATTTATCTGATGCGACAGAAAAACTCTCAGTCCTGGTGATTTCTCAGATCCCAATGACCTTCACATTACCTTTACCTCTAATGACTGTGTTTCAAACAGAAAAATGCGATGCGCTGATTGACTTCTGAAAAGCTGTTATAAATCAACACTCTGTTCTTGAGGTCATTCTAAGCAATGGGCAATTACACCTCATCTTTTCTTTCCACCAAAGTAATCAACATGACTGGGCTGAGAGAATTACTGCATTTCATACATAATATGAAATAAATTACTAGAAAGATTTTTTTAACTATGTTGGATAAAGATTTATGGTGAAAGACTTGAAGATCCAGAAAATACACTTGAAAGTAATTAATAATTTACAGTATAGAAGAATCATTTTTGAGAATAGCCTAAAGTTTCTCTTAAAATAAGAACAAAAACTCAAGAACAGTCCCAAAGACAATAATGAAAACCGCAAACATGATACATGAAGAACATCATCACCATTTTCCGTTTTTCTGAGACATAATGGAGGGTTTTTTTATATATATAGACATGTAAAATAATTGTCACTCTCTCTACTCCACTGTGCCTCAGAAAAATGGTAAAGATGCTCTTCACTTGTATTCTGCTTGCAATTTTTAATATTCTCTGTGTGTACATATAAACATATGAAAACAGGTTTTAAGAAAGCCAGGATATGAAATAGATATCCAGGAAAGTTACTGCTAGGGCAAGTAACGTAAAATTGAGACAGGTAGAATTCCTCTAACACATTAGAGCATGACACAATGTTATGCAAGTGAAAGCAGATGTACAGTGGCATCGGCTCAGTTTAGAAAGACATCACCAAGTTACTGAGACCCAAAACTTGACTTCTTAAAATTGTCACAGCATCTGTCATAAGGATTCTTAGGTTTATTTTCTTTATCTGCCACCCAAGCAAGGAATTTTAATAGCCACATTTTATGTTCTACTATCCAGTGGATACCAAATCAAGTAAAAAAAATCCCAAACAATTTAAGCAGGGTGAAATTCTGAGAAATGAGTTGACTTTATGCTGCTGCCCCAACAAAAATTAAAAAAAAATAAAGCACTTCAGCAATGTAGCCCAAGGACATAGGACAATAAGCCCAAGTTGATGTAACCTTCTTGGGTTTTTTTACATGCAGTTTTTATTTTCTGCCCTTTGAGACCATCATGAAGAATAGAGTTCATCCTGAAGACACATGTAGACCAACTGATACAAGGTCAGTGTCTTCTTTAGAACTCCACGTACTACAAATCATACCATTTTACTTTTGCAATTGCTTTCTTGTACAAGTTTGAGTGATTCCACAGTGTTGATAAACTTAAAAGAACAGTAAAAACCAATAGAAGGCAAACCAAAAAGTTTTCAACAATAATCATTCTAAAAATACCTCTGTGGGAGTATGCACCTGTCACATTGCCACATATGCTTGAATTTGCATCTAAATGAGAAATGGATTTGTGGAATGGCACAAATCCAGACAGCAGCACACACAGCTAGATGAGAAGAAAAGTTGTTTGAGATCTTTAGGTCATATCTCAAAAATACAGCAAATCACTGTCATTCTCTTTTTTCTCTCTGCCTCAAAACTGATACATTGTGTTTGGATGGTCTCTTTATTATGCTTAAAGTTCTTTATTGAGCTTAAAGGTATTGCATACACACACTCCAATCCTGAAAAAAACAAACAAAACCCCCCTCCAAAACCAGAATGGAAACAACAGAAGAATGGAAAAGTAGCAAAATAAAGGGTCAGAAGCAGCCAGCCAGACTTCTTGCTCTAAATTCATTTTGCTCTAGTCAAGTCCTGTGATTCACGATAAAGTAAAAAAAAAACCTTCTTCAAGAGAGATGGCACACAGAAACCACACTGAATTTGTCTGTTCAGTATGAGCTTATTCTGTGATACAACCAAATGATCATTGTAACAAAATCCACTATATTACTGTTTTAAGGGAAAATTTTGTCCTTTCTTCCACTTTTTGTATTGTATCACTGTATTATTTTTGAGCATACTTACTATTTTTTGCGGCATTCACTGGCTCTGTCAATTTTAAATTCAGGTAGACTGATGAATCCTTCTGCTTTTTCATCCTGCAAAGATGGTTCTTGATATTACTGTTGTTAAGGTGTCAGAAAAAAACCCCACCACACTGAAAACTTATAAGATACTTTCACTTGCCACCTTCTTACATAAGGAATACTAATGTATGCTGCTCTGCTCTGGCAAACCTCCCACAGAAGTCACTGGGACTTTTGCCAGAGTAGTAAGACAAATCCTTCGGTATAAAACACAATTTTAAATACCCAGTTTTCTCAAACAATTTCACAGCTGAACCAGCATTTGAAAATATACAAATTGACCAAATGTATTCAGGCAATTAGTTTTTGTAATTAGTTAATTTGGTGGAAGATGGACTAATTAGTAAGGAGAAATGTAGCCTACTGTAAGAAATGGGGGGGAAAAAAGCAATTTCAATGTGTGCTGCCTACCATCTTTATATGGTATCACAGCTAAGAGGCATGATATCTCTTCAGCTACTTTCATCTCTCTCCAACGCTCAAAAGAGAAGCCAACTGATCTTCCTCACTTCTGCTCTAAAGACTTGCACATTGTTTATTTTATCAGTTATTCAGTCTCCCTTGACTTTTCGCAATTTGAAAGCATTCTTTATTTTAAGCCACTAATAAATCGATAACACAGACACTCTTCTATTTAACTGATCATAACTTTGTATGAGAAATTAATACAGGATCATAAAAGTGAAGCAGCAGAAAACACAAATGTAGGTTAAAGAATTCCACAGAATTATATCTTTTTCTCAGAATCTCCATGGTTATTTATACTACATATGCAATCCATATGACTATACGCTTTCTTAAAAATAAAACGAACAAAAGACACAAATCAGCATATAAAACTGGAACTAGAGTTGCTCTGTGGAAGGTACAAGGCTGTAACAGGTTCTGCACTGTGGTATTTTAAAATCGAAAGGACACTGTTTAGAATAATCCTGCTATTTCTTTTCTGCATGGTTGCCTAAGGAAACAAGATTTTGGCAAGAGGACCGTTTGCTTGTCTGTCCATCTGCCCAGGCTCGCACCCTGCATCCAGGCTTGCCCTGCCAGCTTTTGAAGCCACTGGTGATTGCAGACACTTTGGTGAGGGAGCTGAGGTCTCAAAAATAACTGAGTCTCAGCAAGTTTCAGGGAAACTTGGGACAGGGGGGAGACAGAGGCTCAGACCACTGCCCTTTCCACAGGGAAGTAAGGCACAAGCCAGTGGTTCCACCTGCTCCTTGGCCACAGCTGGTGACCAGTCATTGTACTTGTAGATATGAATTACCACCCTGGTAAAGACCTCATAGTAGACCTTGAGGAGGGAGGATGGAGAGGAGGGAGTAAGGGTTACTGATCTGAAGCTGGGATCAAGGCACAAATGGGATGAGTCTGTGGGAAAAGAGGCTTTAGTTACTCTGCTCGTTACTCATGCTTTCTGTCTACTCAGGGAAAAGTTGTGTATCACAATATTTTTAAAAGGTTATGTACAAATGCTTGCAGTGATTAAAAGAACAAGCAAATTAACAAGAACAACCAAACCAAGGACTGAGTGCACCTACATGCTGGCAATGATTTTATCTCAGGATATTTACTAATGAGACTAGTAGGGTTTAAACCCAAGGTTTTCCAACTCACTGGCAAAAAGCTTTTTTGCTAAAGCTGATATAAATAAACGTGTACTAATGTAGAACATGTTGCACAATCAAAGCTGTATGCAATTCAGTTGGGCTGCCCCAGTGTTCTAAAGTTCAGCACATATGAGCACTGAAATCGTATAAAAAGCTACAAAGAGGGAATGATAGGAGAACGCAACTGAGAAAACAATAGCATCTTCCTTAATAGCCACCAGGCAGCACATCAGTAAAGTTTACACTCCCATGACTAAGTTGGAATGACAGGCTTAAATAACTACCTTTCCCGTTCAAGGGCTTGAGGATAGATTTATTCTAAACTGGTGAAAAGCAGGACACAGGAAAGTGTGTTATTGCTCCTTGTAGTAAAAGGTGAATTTGAGGGACCAAATATCTCTAGATTTTACTGGTAATTTAGTCAGGCAGTTAACATTAATTTCAGTATGATTATTTGGGTGAATAAAGTTATTCACATATATAAGCACTCAGAGCACCGGTTCCCCACTAAACCATGACAACAGCACTACACAGGGCATTTGTTGAGACAATGATGCTTACCTCTTCATTGATATACCAATATAGAGATGTATCCTTCAGGACAAACCAGTATTTTTTCCATTTCTGTGAAAAATAACTCTTGGCATCTTTCTTTTTCCAAAGCCAGCCTTCACAGTCCCCTCGACCAAGATCTTTACATGAGATCCGTCTTTTGCTTTTACCGGGAATAGGAGCTGAAAATGACAAGTTGGTGTGAAAGCATTTGACTTGTCCACTAAATCAGCAAGACAGCTAGCCAGAAAGCACTACATATTTGCTTAAGAAAATTAACTCAAAATTTCATACTCAATTTTCCATGAAAAAATTATCACAAACATTCTATTTTGATCACAAAGTGTATCCAAGGCACCGTAAGTTAAAAACCAAAACAACCCAAAACAAACTGCTTTCAGCACCTCAGAGAGCTCATATTCTATGGATAAGACCAAAAAAAAAAAAGGTAAGAAAAAAGAGAGAGGACATTATCGAGAAAACAAAGGCAAGATATTTAAGAATAAGGAAAATAGTTATTTTTAATTTGTAACAAATTAGTATTTCACATCAGATTAAAGCACACAGCGTATAAACTCATGAACTTCCACACTCAGCTGCCAAATACAACTACACATATACTTCACGAGTATTCAAAAATTTCTCTTTGCAGCTCTTTTTGCAACTGAAGAGTTCCTAAGGCCTCTGTATTTCTAAATCAAAGGAGGACAATATAAATTACCTGACAGTTTAGGTAATGAGCTAGGGCTAGAGTAAGGCATTACATGCACACAGCTGGAAAAACCAGGCCTGGCCCCAAAGAAGCTAGAGTTTAAGTATCCAAAAAAAAGACAACAATAGATATATGCAGGTAGATAAGCATTAGGAAACTATGAGACATCAGACATGAAAACAAATTTAATTTTTACCTTTGTTCTTCTTTTTACTTTTCTGCTGTAGAGAAGACTGCTGAAATGTCTACAAGAAAATCAAAATGGAATTAGTGAAAACACAGTGTTAATGTTCAACCGTATCCTTATCATAAAAGAAGCGTAACGTTGCGAACACTGAAGTCATCACCAGGTAACACCGACCAGCAGACTTCTTGGCCTAAGAAAGAAGGTCATTTTAGTTCATCTGTCTATAAAGTTGTAAAGCGAAAGCATACAGTGAAACATCTTAAATCAGACTACAAATTAGTTTGCCAAAACTGAAGTTTCTCTCTAAAATGGTCGCACTTCTCTTGAGCTGTTAATAAGGAAGGAATGTCTCGCTTTGGTTAGCATGATAGTGAAGCTGCGCAGACAGTGCATTTCTAATACATCATCTAATTAAGGTCTTCCCAACATAAATATGCAAATATTCAAATTAACACACTGCCTAATGCAGGTGTGAAGGCATTTATACGATGGTCTTTAGAACATCAGACAATATGCTCAGAAGTGGGTCTAGTATTTTTAAAGACACCAATAAAATCACCCTAAATCCCAGCTGGGAAAAAGTCTCCCAAATAAATATTCTGAAATAGAAAACACTACTTTTTACCAGGTTTTGACTGGAAGCATTTCCCTCCAGTTGATCCACTCCCATGAACTAACCCATTGCCTTGGAAATGAGACAGGATGAAAATTATTCCTTTACTTAAGATCCTAGATTATTAAAAATGGCAATACATATTAACATATTTTAGGGTCATTTTTGTTAAAAAAATTTGACTCAGATAATCACCATCACTCTAGTGAATGCAGAAAAGAATTCTATAATTAATTACTCCAAAATGCAAAGATGTGATTTTACTTGTTTTGAATTTTAGTTTTCTTTTCGTACAGACAAATGTACTAGTACTGACACTAAGAAAAATTAGAGTGCCTGAGCATTAAAACCTCTTATTTCAGCTTACCATGAATCAATACAAAAATCAAACCTTTTGTGCCACTTGATAAAAATAAACCTAAGCAAAAGCTCTGAAAGCTCTGTGAACCCAAATCCTGTTCCTAGCAGATAAGACAAACCCTCAGCCCATCTTACAAGGTTCCCTTTTCAATTCCAATAACTGCTGTTCTTTTCCTTTTAAACCTGAGCTCACATGCAGGAGGCTGAGGTTCAGCTTCCAAGGGATATCTCGCCTCACAGCTGAGACATTCTCAAGCAGCAAACACTAACATGTCCATGGGGATAAATTACCAGCAATACAATGACAATTAAGTGCAATATAAAAACTTAACTCGGTAGATGTGTCGATGCCTTGTACATCGCATCTGAAGAAAACTACTCAACCTTATTGCCACCTCAGATAGTCAAAATCGGCCTCCACTGGTTAGAAAAAAGGGGCCATTTTTTTTTCATTTCCTGGCTCCTGTCCTTTTTATTCTGCTACTGGTATCAACTCAATCAGCACCAGCTCTCAGCAAGCCAAGACAGAAACACTATTCCAACTTAGGTCACATGGAATATTTTGACCTGCGTAGTACTAAGAGAGATCTTTATGGCCCAGGAATAACAGAGTGACTGGGCAGTAGTGTGTAAATAAGGCCCTCTTAGATGCTTTGAAAATCGTACCTAATTCAAAGTGGTTGAAAAAACACACAGATGCACAAACACAAAACTTTAGCACTTCTCAGTTCACAACCCAGATAATTTCATTCTGCTGCTTGACTTTTCTGCACCAATGTTTTCACAGTACCAAAACAGAAAAGGAAAACCTCAACTTGGTTTTCTTCTAAGTGATTCTGAAAGCACATGAGAACAATATGAAAGTCTTCTCTTTAAATGTATCATCTGTAAATTGAACTTACAAATATGAGCTCATACCTCTCAACTTCCGAGTCAGTTTTTGGGAAGAAAGGGTAATTAAGGGGTATCAGTTTTTAACAGGAAGACAACATGTAATTTAGACATCTAGCAATTTTTTCCATACATTATGTCATATTGCAAAATAGAAATGTTTTATTAAATTCAGTTATTATTCTAAATTAGCTCATTAAATTAAATCATATTTAAGCACTAAAATCTACAACTGAGTGGAGTTCCTGGGAACTCTTCAACTGATTTCAGTGATTTTAGCTTTATTAAATTAGATTATTATTTAGATTATTTTACATAGACTTCAGGCTTCATGTTGGTTTACCCTTTGCAAAACCAGCACCAGCTATTTTTTTTTCACCCCGAAGACGTATAAGCAGTAAGCATTAGTCAGTGCCATTCAGTTTCAAACTCACATGATATGTAATCCAAAGAAACCTAAGCGAGGATGAATTCTAAAAATGTTTCTTCTGTTGTTTTTTTAAGGAAATCGCTGAATGCAAACTGCAGCTTCTTCACAGTTATTAGATAATGCTTAATGCCATTTTCTCCATGGTGTTTATAATCCCAGCATGATGAAGGTCATGGCCTTCCTCCTACTCAGAGCAAGGCTTGCTTTGAAGCCAACGATGGATCGTGTTTCTTCAGGGTCATCTCCAGCCTAGATCCAACTATCTCCAAAAAAGGAGATTCCACAGCCTCTTTAAGCGACCTGTCCTTATGCTGGCCTAATGTTGACCACCATAATGTTTCCCCTTTTACAGCTTAATTCTGTGATGTGGCAAATATGGAAATACTATAAATACTCCTTTTTAATGCTACAAACCCTAAAACTATGGATTCGCACCAAAGCCAGAAATTTAGTTGTACTAAAGCAAGTTTTCTGCAAGATACTGTTTAATTGCCTGCCCACCAGGCCGGATTTCAACATACGTTCACTGCATTTTGATTCTGATGCATCTTGAGCTTTGAGCAACTGCTTTCACATACATCTTGTCCCAGTTTCTAAGAATTCATCTCTCCTACTCATTCTGACAGCAAGCATGAAACGAAATAGAAAACAGCATTCCATATCAAAAAAAGTTGTTAGTAACTCAAAATAATAAATAAAATGAAAACAAAAGTGCCATGAAAATATGAAGTAGATGAATACCTTAACCCAAATGGTTACTCCTGAAGAATATTTGAAACTGTTTAATCATGTTCTGAATTATATGCTTTCCAGTCGCCCAAAATACAATTAGAAAAACTGTCCATTATGCAAAAGCAAGGTGTCACTTGACGTTTAACATATATCAAAACTCCCTTGAGTACCCTGAGCTTCAGTTTCTTGAATGCAATAATTTTCTCCTGTAATATGTGATGTTTGAACTTGTCATATTTAATAATACACCTAAACTAAGCTCTCTGACAAATGCCCTTCTAAGTAGAGTATCAAAGAAACATTTAAAGTATAAATATGTCTGCCTTTGCTATCAGCAGTCTCCAAAGCACGTGTATTTAAATAGAACACCATTTATTAAAGTGATTTTTGCTATGTTTCTGTTTTGGGGCTTTTTTTTTTAAGCAAAGGTGCTAGCCTACCTCTTGCCTTACCTTTCTGAGAGCTTAGCTGCACATCCCATCAGCCAATGGAGATTTCATTGAGCATGGAAGAGCTGTAACGCTTCCTCTCTTCCTCCAACTGTTCATTACCAAACCTGCTATGTAGGTTATATTTGCTTTAACACTCTTCCAAATGACTGACAGGGCTCTGAAAGCCCATCAGAGGACTGCACAGCTGTAAATAGCAATCTGCCCTAGGGAATGCCTTCCCATGCTTTTGGGATTATGCACAGTGATACAGCTACATAGTAAAAAACTTTCAGGTGGAGGTTCACACTAACAAAAGAGGCCACCAATGACCTATAATGTATTTGTTCCTTTAGCAAGAAAACAATTACATATAGATGGTGTAACCAACAATATCTGCATGCACACAATCAGGCCTCAGCATCTTCATATACACAACAGTAAATTTTCAAGAAATGGGACTATTAGGTTTTTCTCTCCCACTCAGAGTTATCCAAGTTTCTGTCTGCTTTCAGCTCTTGGGATGAAGTATCCATACTTGGTTAGTACCACGCCTTCTGTATATTTGCTCGGAAGGGAAGACTGAAAGTTAGCCATTAACATTCAGAAGTCCGAAAACGTGAGTATTTATTATGAACTACTTAGTAGTAATTTAATAGCTCTCTATTTGGAAAAACATATTTAAATAAAAGTGTTAAATAATTTAAGTTTCAATTAATTTATTTGTTTCATGCCTAATAGGAAACCTAATAAGCTGATCTTCCAATATCAATATTAAATTAGAGTGAAACTGCTGTCGGGAGAGATGAATATTTGACAAAACATGCTATAATGAAAGTCAGAACATTTTTGTTCCAGTTGATACCTCAAATAAAAGTAGAGAACAAGTAGACTGGTTATCAAAACTATTGATTTGGAAGGACTGGCTATTTTGCCAAACATTCAAGGATTTGAGGAAGAAGTCTAAAGATCTGGGGTCAAACTATATCTATATAAGAGCTTTACTAAGATCTAATATAAATTCCACGTGTGACCAACAGAACATGACATCCATGTCCAAAAACCAGACATATTCTAATAGTTACATGAACCCCTTCCGTGGTTACAGAATTTGTAGGTTTACAAAGAAAAGACCGTAACTGAAGCTTCTCTGAAGATCTGGATTGGCCATAGCAATTAGTACTAAATTTGACAGCTCCTAAAATCCTCTTTCAAGTGCTTATTTGTTTCTTCACTTTTCTTCAGACATTTTCCACTCGCTCATTTTCAGAAAGTTGGAAGAGAGAACCAGGTTATGGAAATAATAACCTCCAGCTCTTTCACCTGAATTTGAGCTCAGTCTGATTGTGAACGAAAACGGTAGTATCTTTATAGTTTTTCTGAGAGCTCAAGTCAAATTCAATTTTTCTCAAGCTGCAAGTTTAGACGCTAAGGAACTATTTACAGTCAGACAGTTCCCCTCTGTCAATGTAAGATAACCTTCTCTAGTTTCAGCAGAGTAGGTCATAATACTTCTGATTACTGGAACTTTTTGCTGCAGATGGAAAAGCCAATATCTGGAAAAATAATGAAAGCTGGTGCTGCCAATTATTTGACTGATCTCTCACTCAATACTTTGAGAACACTGGCAATGTTCTGTTTTCACGGTCCTGATTCACCACATATACGTGTTTCTCTGCATTTGGTGTACTGAGATCCAAAATTATGGATCCAAAAGAGTGAAAAGGGGGAAAAATTCAAACCTATTTATGTTACATAGTCACATTATCCGTCACTATTAACAACTCATGCTTAAGTGTACTCCCAACAGAGGATTTTGCTAAAATCTTTTTTGTTTACTATCTTGTTTAGTCTCCATTAAGAGCTAATGACAGATAGTATTAATTATTTTCATGCATATTTGTGGAAAATACAGTTTTCAATGACTATGTTACAAAGGTATGATAAGAGAAGACCTCTGGTAGCTCAGAAAGCTTGAAACCTCCTGCCAATTAGCAGCAGAAAGAAATATATACAAGAAATTAATGTCCTGTTTACAGCAGGAGCAGGTATTGACCTTTTACTATGTTTAGCCCCCCAAATAAGCAAAAAGATTACTGTTTATGGTCAGCTACCTCTTGAAGTTAGCAGAGTCCACACAGGGCATCTGTGAAGCAGTTTTGGGAACAAGAGCTGAAGCTGGGCCACACTCGATGCTCTGAAGGAATCAGTTACCAAAGCTAAGGGTCAAATGAAGCATCTACGGGTGAAATTACACTCAAAAGAGAACCTACTAAAAAGTGGGATAAGGAAAGATTATGCTCCAAGTTATGATCCTATTTAGGAAAGCAAAGACTTCATTGCCTTGTTTGAATAGTTTTGTGTGTTGACTGGGGTTCAGAGACTGCTAACAGAATGAGTACCTGCAAAAAATCTCATGCTTGGTGTATCTGATTTGCCAGGTCATGCAGGAAATACTCCTGTTCCAGTTATCACGAACTCTATGATTATTCCAAATCCTATTCTATTTGCTTCTTACATTTTGCTGAATAACTGTTCATTTCTTATTTACTTCTGGATTTTGAACTTCTCATACATTCAACGTTCTCTGATTTTTATGTGCCTACAACTATTTAGTTGCCCAAAATTGATACCAAGTGGCACTAAATTGGGAATAAAGTATTTCTAATATGCTGCAAGAGCTCTAGTTTACACAACCCTTCTAAAAGTGGGGCTTCATTCTGCACAGGTAAAAGGCAAACACAGTAAATGGGATGGTCCAGGTGATAGAAAAGCTAATACAAAAGCACAGCAGTGAAAGCACATCCAGAAATATTTCCTACGCTAAAGTCACAGGTTGATCATAAAGCAGTCATCATATGTGAGCAATTCATAAATCCACGGTGAGTTGGAATGAAAAGTGATTTATGGACAAATGATGCCACAGTTGATTAACAATACCCTGAAACCTTCAGTCTTGCCTCCCAAGGCAAAATTTATTGAATCAAATCTTGATCTTTTGGTGCTTTGGTAACAGGTACTTCTGTTCTCCCTGCACAGCTCTCTCTGCTCTTGAGCACACTCTAGAAAAAAAATATCAGACCTGTGTTTAAAAGGACAGCATTTGCCAAGGCTCTAGCTAAGACATTTAATCCTAAACCACAGCATGAATATTATATATGAACAGATTTCTAAAAGTGAGCTTTTGTAGTACAAACAAAATAATGTCCACAAGCAAGGCAGAATCATTATATTAAATATCCTGTGGATATTTCTCTTTTAAATGGTAGGTACCATGAATCACTGGTTCTGTCAAATGGATTGTGAGAGGCACTGACATATTAACAGTCACTGGAAGAACGGATACCTGAATTCATGGCTTGGTAAGTTATCCTACAGACTGTATTCCTCGTCCTCCCTTAGTTTTGCTTCTTCAGAGCTGCAGAAAGGTGTTTCAATACTAAGGCCAATTGAACGTGTATTTGCAAAAGTTGGCAAAGCTGTAGTTTTCTTGTAGTTTACCTGACAACCAATGGCCCTGTTCTTGTTCCTACTCATTCTCTCCTTTCCCCACAGCAGCTTTATGAGACACTTCTAGGAGGTACTAGATCTACAGTACATGCCATCTGTCATGCACGGTCACAGTTCCAACTGGGTTCCTGTATTTTTGGAGTTCCGACCGTGAATTCCAAACACATGCATTTTGTTAGTGATCACAAGGATAAAGAAACAGTATAACAGTATGTGTATTAAGAGGAATATGCTAAGAGCTTTTTATTGTAAAAAAATGTAGCCTGAGACCTTTAAGCTGCCAACTTTCCAGCTGCTTCTGTTGTAGGCAATAGCTACATTACCTGTGTAGGATGGTCTCCCTATTACACAGTCTACAAGGGCTGTTAATATCAGAGATGCCTAATCTTTTCATATAACCGTTCCCATATCTGCTTTCCAAGAATATGCTAGCAAAGGGCTGTTGTCTGAAATGTGACAGCAAGCATAGCTTTTCTGTTCAGGGATTTTTATTCGTTCCCCCATCCCTATACTTTTTCTCATAATTTAGGGGGGCTCTGTGGCAAATTCTGCACTAGTTGTATGTAAATTCTAAATTGCACAAGCTAGTGCAAATTTTTTTTGTGCAAACTTGTTAGCATAATGCATGTAAAACTTAGAAAAATAATTAAAACAATTTTTAAATCTTCAGCCCATGTCGAGAAAATGTTTTCCAGCACCAGGGAAAGATTTTCCTTCTGAGCCATTAAGCCACAGAATTCTTTAATTGAAATAGTGAAGCAGCAAAACTTCTGGACAATATCAAATTTAAATGAGAGTTCTCATATTCCCCCACTGTCTTTTCGACTGACAGAACAAGGACTGCAGCACTGCCATGGCTGTCTGAAGCAAATGAGGATAAAAAGATAAACTAGACAAGTGCTGTTCATTCGAATAATTTATGCTGAGATCATTCTTCTGTTCTACATCTACTCTGAAACGTGTAATTTTGGTACCTCCCACACCACTTTATTTGACAGTAAGTAATCTAAGAGAGAAAGGGAGGGTGCGAAAACTTTATGTATTCTTTAATGGCAAAAGTCCAGGATGCATCATTTGTTCCATCACTGTGTGTGTTTCAACTGCATCCATTTAAGATGGAAAAAGAAACTTATCACCCATTATAGAAGGCTATTTAACCCTTTATTTTGATTTCTACCCCAGAGCAATTCCCAGTTTAATCTCTTACTGAAGAGAATGGACCAGTCAGAAAACCACAAAACGGCTGAGGCAGGAGGGCAGCTCTTATCCAACCCTGTTGTTCTAAGCAGGGACAACAAGGGTGGGTTGCTCAGGGCTGTGTCCAGCTGTGTTTTTAATATCTTCAAAGACAGAGACTCCACAAACTCCATGGGCAACCTGCTCCAGTTAAACCATCTTAACAGTAAAAGTAGTTTATTTCTTATATTTACAAGGATTTTCCTGTATTTCACTTTATCTCCTTTCTCAAAGTATCACTGGGACAAGTCCCCCCATATGCACTCCAGAAGCCTTGTGGATTGCTTGTGCCCTGTAGTGTTGCCCCTCCAGCAGATGTCAGTCAGTCAAACAAATCTATTTCAAATGTTTCCTCCAGGTAAAATCTGGCTTTGCTTAGAAAATTTCTGTCTTATTCACAGGAAAGGTGGGTTTTCCTCTGCATGTTTATCTAAACACTAAAACAATAAGACTATCCAAGCAGATTTAAGAAACAACTTCTGCAAGTGATCTATGTTAGATTAGAGAGGTGGTCTGTGGCACATCATGGAACCAATTCTGGACCTTCTGGGGAGGTCGTAAACTATTGTAAAACACCACAGAAATCAACCCTAAGGCATTAACAAAATCTGGCATCAGGCCCATGGTCTTTCTAGATAAAAAATCATTAGCTTAAAATAAAGGCCCCATGCCCCCCTACAACACCTTGGTGCTTGCTTATTATGAAAAGAGCACATACACAGCTCCTTCTGTAGGATCAGCCAGCAACACTTCTGATTGCATCCCTCAGCATGATCTCTTTCATCTTGCTCAGCCTGACTGCGTGACACAGAAAAGTGCAGGGGATGTAGGTGCTCTGTCATGAATGAGGTCAGAACTGAGAAAACAGATTTCTGCTTTGAGGAAGATACACTCTTGCAAGCTATTTTCTGTTAGCACTTGGACATAATATTCTCTCCATGAAAGAAACTCATTCTGACTGTCAAAAACATTAAGTTTCTGGTGAAAGATCAATAAAAAAGAAAACTGTGCTTTTCTGGAGCTAGGGAGTTTACAAAGGCTTTGGTGAAACAGGAAATTAGTGCACAGTTGTGTGTGAAAGAAGCAGTCTTAGCAAAGGAGATGCACAAGATAAATTACAGCCATCAAAATGCTTTCCTTGCCCATCTCTAGAAGATAAAACATGCAAACCCAAATTTTCTCCTTTTAAGTAGCACTATTTCTCAGGAGAAAACTGTATCTACTGGTTACATTACTATTAAGGACACGTCCTTATCATAATTTCCATGGCTTGGAGATTTCTCGGCATTCGTACTCTTCAGGACTAACTGATATTTCCAGAATGTAGAGCTTTGTGCCTCTTTATCGTTGCATTGTGCTACCAGAAATAGCTTGCAGCAATAGCTGTAGTAATAGTTACACATCAGGACTGAATTCAGGTAGCTCTTGACTATAGGAAGTAACAAGATCTTGAATAGAGGGGAAGTTTCCATGGAGAAATGAGGGAAAATGAGTTTGTATCAGCCATCATATATTCTGTTAAAATTCATACCAAACATTTCCTTTGCACCTATGAATTAAGGCAGAAAAAGAACAGCTCATTCCAGCATAAAAGTCACATTACTTGCTGGAATTCAGTAAAATTTCCTCTAAGCGTAAGATGAAACAGCACTTCTTAGAAGGTGGGGAAAGTTAACATTAGGTCATTTTAATTCTGTGTTGGCTATGGTGACCTTATGGGTACAAACCAGCTTACCAACTTAGTTTTACACTTATTCTAAAGTCAGAATTCTGTAGTGTTAGAAATATTAACTACTTGGGTTAATCTGAAAGCAAAGGGATATACTTGAGAAATGGACAAAAAGCTGTTATCACTATACGAAAAATACGAGGTTTTTTTCCTCCACAGGAGAGTAGCAGAGATGGATTGGCTGACTCAGAGATCAGGCGCTAAGCAACAAGCACTTCTTTCCAGTAAAACAGAAACACCTAATAAAACAGCTTCTGCTCAGGAGCCGCACTGCTGGAAAGAGCCATTTTCCTCCCAGGTGGAACAATACCATCTCCCACATTTTGTGTCAGCCAGAGGCTCCAGGGGCCACCAGCATGTAAGCGGGGCAGAGGAATGTGGCAGAGACTCCTGCAGAGTCAAAACCACCACTTTGAAAAAAGTCATCACTCATCCAGAAACAGTTGGGCTGCTTGTCAAAGCATTGTGGTAAAACAGTACGCTGAAATGGGCATCTGCGCTCCCGTAATTCAAACACCACTGTCACCACTCAGTACAAGTTTTGTAGAAGGCCAGATTTCCCGATGCACGAGGGCCAGTGTCCTTGGTTCACTGCTTTCATAGTCCTGATGCCTCCCTTGTCCTTGTGCAGAAAGGAGAACAGAGAGGAGCCAGTTGAGAATTCAGGACCCAGATCTAAGTTCTCATAGATGTGACACTCTCCACCATATTGCAGTGATAACTCATGCCAAGTTGCCTCTGCACAATGCCTGACATGCACTTCTCTGCTACAATACACCGCGCTAATCTTTTCTTTACCAAAGGGAAATAACCGAGGGATTAAATCACTTATTCTACATTTAAAATAAAATATCTCTCAACTTTGCTATTGTGATTGTACCGGCTACAGGTAATGTAGCTTACTGGTGTACAAACAACATTAATACCTACACAGGCAAAAGTCCTCTATCAGATAATAAAAGCAGAATACAAACAGGAATGATTAATTGAAATAGATAACGGAAAAATACAGAATGGGGATGTGAAAGGAAATTAGGAAATGTTCTGAGCTGGGAGATTTATTAGTCTATAGATCTACATCTCTTGACAATGTAAAATTACACTTTCAGAGCATTATATCACATGCAGTAAGGAATAAATCTAGACTGGCAGAGCTGGACTAGATGACCTTTACTGTAGCTCTCTCATTTTTAAAGAATTCCCCAGCTTCGTCATGGAAAGAAATTACAACAGGTCATTTTTTCCCTGATGATCCAATGTGAAAGAAGGTAACAGAAAAAGTTAAAAATAGGTTTTTTCCACAAAAAACTCCAATTGTGCTTCATGATGTCCCCATAAACCAATCTTACCTCATCTCTAGAGCACTTAGCTTTGCTGCAATAGTTAACTCTGGATTTTAATAAAAATGACAGAGTCTATAGAAATAGATGTAAAATCTCCCACATTCAATACCTTCAAATTTCATTTTGGCAACTGCTTCCCCAATAAGAGAAAATTCATGGTATTAACTGCTTCTTTCAAAGAGAAGTAATGCAGATGTGAAAATATTCTCTCACCTGTGACAGGAATAATATTCCTCATGAACAATGCAGGTATTATTCCATATAATTAAAAGAACTTAGCACTCCCTCCTGAGGAGACTAAATATTACTATTTCACAAAATGTATGCTGAACCAGAACTTAACTATAAAAGCTGCATATGCACATCCGCTCTCTTCAGTCTTGAGTTCAAAGGACTCAGAATCTAGAACTGGCAAAACAAATGTGTGATTACCGAGGCACTTTCACAAGATGATTTTAGCTAAACAGCAATGAAACAACAGGAGCTATGCCTTAAATCTGAGCAAGCTGCTATCCTCCAGGCTGCCGCTGAAATCTCTGTTTTATCTCTCACCTCCAACTGCTTTGCCATGAGGACAGCCAGGCAGTGCAGCAGCTGGGCCGTGAGTTCGCGCCGTCTCCATCTCAGGAGGTTTTCGACACCTGGCTGGGCAAAGCCCTGAGAAGCCTTGCCTGACCTCTGAGCAGGACCCTGCTTTGAGCCAAACACCAGAGTAGAGACCTCCTGACGTCCCTCCAAGCCTGAATTATCCTATTATCCTATGCTTTTTATGCTAGTTACTGAGGCATTTGGATTTTTTCTGCAGCGAGTTCATTAGGAGTGATGCTTCTTTCTTGCTGGCAGGCTAATTATAATCTTGTTCTCTTTCCTCCTCTCTCTACATTTTTTTTGGAATTATGACAACTGGCCATCCATTCACTCAGTTTACCACCTTCTTCTGGTCCCATCATTAGCAATTCATACCATGTTTAAATGTGGAGTTTAATACATATCTGAATAGGATGAAATGAAGGTGATTAACTGCAATAGAAGAGGACTAGACCCAGGAGGCCTCTCTATTCCTCTATGTTGATTGCACTTGTCTAAAAATAATACAATGCCATCTTCCATTAGCAAGGAATTTATGTGCTGTTTCTCTCGCCTTTTCTCTCAGAATGAATACATATCACCAAACTCAGATGGAATATCGAGATTTACCTTTTAGCACAACAATCTTCTGGCTATCCCAGTCACTTCCAATTGTCAGAAGCACCTTATGGAGTAAGGTTTACCTTGCTTATTGGTTAACTGCTAACTGTTTCATCATTTTGTTTGTTTTATATGCCACACAGTTCACTTACTTATGACCTACATGAAGTTCCTACGCTGATTTTAACAACATAACTACTGTTTTTATTACTGTTATTATTAACATTGGCTTGTTACATTTATAAAGTGCTGCATTTGAAGGAATACATATAGTATCATGAATACATATGTATATGCACATATATGTATATGAATATATATAGTATCATTTAGACGGTTTCTTTTTGGAGTGAAGAAGTTGGACAAGGGCTGGAACCACTATTCCAGACTGAAAGCGTGAGAGATGCTGCTCTTCTGTCTCAATCAGATACATGAAATCACTTCTCTCCAACTGAAAGAAACCCAACATATGGCAATGTGTAGGCAATCAAAGCTGCCTACGGCCAATGGGACAATTTTGTGACGTGGGACACAACAGTGTTTCAGACCCATGAAGGCACTAGAAGGAATTAGATAAGAATTTTCCATTATGTTTCTTCATCTTACCTGTCTTCCCTTTACTGAATTTTTAAATTGTTGTTTAACTTTTTAAATTGTTTTTCTTTACAATTGTGTCTTAGAGCAAAAGGCCTTCTATACCTGAACTATACTAGAGGAAGCTGACAAGAGAAATGGGTACAAGCTACATGCTCATGATGCCTTCACAGCAAAATTGGGTATTCTACTCTGCATTGCATTATATGAAACATTCCACCAGCACTATTGCCCCTGAACAGACATTGAGTCTTTTAAAAGAACTCCAAATCAGATTATTCTATAACCTCATAAGCCTATTTAGCTCTGCTTCTACTGCAGAATGGAGAATTCCTTCCATTTCCACACATGGGGGCCTACCTGTCATCACAGCCTTATTTCTTTGTTACATGCTCATTGATGGGAAAATGAACAAGGAGTTGAAGTTGTAGAACAGGCTCAAGTGCTCTCCTACATTAAGGCTACAAGCCTTACAGCTCCAAAAATTAAGATGAGATATGACTGGTGTAAAATCTCCTAGAAGAAAGGGATATAAATGCTCCAGTCATCTCCAGAGAGAGATATCCCAGTGTTTAGTTTTTACCAGTGCCGAGCCATGCTGGACCTTCATAAACATACAAACACTTGAGAAGAAACTGGGGCATCACAGCAGTTCAGGCTATTGGACTTGTTCTACTGAGGCACCTGGGAGCCTACATGGAGTCCAATTTGAGAGCGCTGGTTTTGAAAAAACTAGGTATCATGAAAGACGAGAATTTTTTCACTTATGAAATTTCAACAGGATATGTGCTACATTCAGTTGAGGTTTGTGTTTTCCCACCTTTACAGTGGAATCTAGTGCATGCACAATTATATTTAGACTGTAAAAGGCTAATTTGCAACAAAGGAGCAGAGGAATGAGCTTTTTAATCCCTTCATACTGTGGTAATAGATTGACTGAAATTTTTCACAATTATGAAATATTTCAAAAGCTCTTTATGATATTCATTTAATTTCTGGGCAGTTATTTGAAATGCAGTGCAGTTTCTTAGCTGGGAATATAAAAAATGCCAATGCTTTTTAACTTTAACACAAGCACAATTTTTTAAATCAAGTATTTTTTACAAGTACATTTTCAAGAAGGAGTTTAAAATTTCCTTTGCTGATGATTGATGCCTGTAAGTCTGTAATAATTCAGTATTATTTTAATATAAATATTTAAATGGAGATGAAAGACTACAGAGAAGAAGTGATACTAATTCAAATGTTAACAAAAATTATGGAAATAGTTATGGAAAATATTTTTCAATATGCACTTAGGTTAAAGTGGACTTTTATATCAACTGCTAGACTGCTATTCTGTAGTAATTACAAGTCTAACTATAGAGAATTGTGAAAACAGGGAGAAGAAAAAGGAAAAGGGAGCTCTGATATTTAAATACTACCATAGTTGGACTTCAAACATTTTGAAGAAGAAAATGTACCAAGTCCATCTGTTGTAATGGTACAAGGACAGTCTAGATTTCTGACACCTACTTAAAATCTGTGCAATTGATTTTCCATTTTGTTCTCAATAAAATTATTTTTGTTTAATTACAAATATCCATAATAAAAATTCACCAAGCAGAAGTTCTTTAAATGCGGTGATGCTTACAATTATAACAAACTGCTAGTTTTTCTGTGGGGTGGTTTTGTTTGTTTGGTTTTTTTGTAAATAGTTTTCCAGTATATATATATATTAGATGCCATTTCTATTCATAAGATTTTTGCATATGTTCTGCACTTTCTTAAATGCTAGTTATTGAGTACTACAATTAAAAGGTTTCATAAATACATGTGTATTCAATTCAAGAATTTTCATTAAAATGTATGTACTTTATGTTCCAGTACTTTCTCTTTTTCCTTTCTTTCAGCCTTTCTGCGGAGAGGAATAGGAGGAGTAAGAGAAAATCAACCACTTAAGTAGAGTTAGACTTTAAAGTTTTCAAAATCACGAGCTTCTGGTAAATCCTCCTCTTTATTGAGAACATCTAAATACATACGTTTTGAATTGAACTTCTAGAAAGCATTTTCCTGTATTTTTCTCTGGAGGGGTAGGTGGGAGGCAAGAAATATCTGGAAATATGCACCATTTAAGTAGAAAAGTTATTTTTGGTAAAATTTACTGCCTCCTTTACAATTTATCTTATCAGCTAAAAACTGATTTCTGCAATAGGTCCATAAGCAAATCTTCACTTACAGGATGTTCAACAAGATTACTGTTGCAACCAATTGAAGTTTGCACTCCCAGACTGATGCAGACCCACCAGCTCTGCTGAGCAAACTCACTGAGCGGAACCGGGATGGCAACCTCACGAGGACGGGCAGAGAGAGACAACTGAAATTGTCACCTTGGCCAAATCCCTCATTGTCATTGCCTCAGTGTCTTCACTGGCAGAGTAGAAAGGAGAGTGCCTGGCTCTCTGTAGGTGCTCGTTGGAGCAAGTACTGAAATTAATTATGCGGGTTAAGAGCCACTGAGCTGCACTCCAGCCATGCGGAGAGTTACACATTGCTAAAGAGGAAAAAAATAAGTTTGCCAAACTTCATTGAGTTTGCAGCAAAAACCTTCCAACTGATGGCTTTTATTTTACTCCTCCTTTAAACTAAAACTGGAACATTAAATATAGTGCATATGTACATATCTGTACATGTAGATTCAGCAAAATTCCTACAGAGCAAATCCCACATTTCTTTCCTGATTCCATTCCTGAACCACCTGTTCCAGATGTATGAACTTTAAATGGTACATCTTGCTGCTTATCTTACTTTATTTTCAAAAACGATTAAAGAGACCAAGAAAACTACTGTAATTAATAAAACAATTTTAAATAGGCTGGTTATCAGCAAAGTGGGAAGCTGTTATATTTTTGTCACTTTTCCTATAACAAGCAAGTCATTAGGTATACATGATTAGAGTCATTCATATACATATGAAAAAGTGAGCATACACTGGAAAAGTCAAAGGGATAGGAGGCAGGAAGGGAGAAGGAACAAGGTCAATAATAGAAATTTACCGGTGATGGTTTGGAAACAGTTTGTAAGCAAGATTACTTTCTCTTGTGTAACTCCCTACTATACACAATATGCTGCAATCTTTTCTTCCCATAGCAATGCTGTTTCTACACTAAGGGAAAGTTCTATAGATCCAGATAGGAACAGATTATTAACCTGATACACAACCTCTTTTGACTCACGACACTGTCTCCCTTCTAAATAACCGCATTATTTTCCTGCAATGAAAACAACGCACAACGTGCCAAGGAAATTCCTATACAGAATAACATAATGAACTTAAAAAACTATAATCGTGTGTCAGAGCTTTCATCTCTTGTGCCCCAAAGGTCCAAGACAATTTTAACTGCACCATTTTATATCTACGGCAATAGATCACATTGAACACCTGCTTGCACACAAGATTAGCAACAGCTCAAACAGTTTGCGTTGGCTTAATAAAAACATTAACACTCTTGTGTTGGCAATTCTTTTGCAATATCAAGGAAGAAAAACAGAATGCAAACCCAACAACTTGGCTAGAAATAAACATACGCTGGGAAAACTTTCTGGAATGGGAAACAAAACAAAGCAAAGTGTATGTGAGGATTAAAATTAATCCTCACTTTGTATGTGAGGATTAAAAGTGGATACAAGAGATGATTACTTCACAGACATAACACAAACTATTTTTTCTTTTGCTATTATATCACCTAACACATCAATTATGTTCAGTAGATACGAAAACACACTCTCTGATGACAAACCCAGGATGCCTAATCTATTTCTTTTAAGAAAGAGAAGGCTACAAAGTATTTTGATTACAACCTGTACATTCCTATACTGGGAGATTTGGTAACAAAAGACCTTTAAACCTAGAGAATATAGGTACATTTATAACTAGTGTTGGACACGGAAGCCAGGTAAACACAAGCTAACAGGTAAAAACTTTTAACAACAAGAGTAACCAGGGATTGGAACTACTTAACCAGCTTATTTCAGTATTCTCTATTAGTGGGACCTAATACAAACAACTGAGGCACTATAGGTACAAGTTCCACTACAGCCACCTGGAAGGAGCTGCACTTCAGGAAAATCCACTGGCTCGTGGTATGCAGCGCAGAGAGCTCTGATATTCTTGTATGATGAAAACATCAACACCTTAAAAAAAAACGAAACCCAAATCAAAACCCCCAGTCTCTTTCACTAGCATTAGTGCAGTTTTTGGAGTGACCACCATTCCTCTGCACCGAACTCGTGCTCATCCAGAGGCTCTCATTTACAGACATTCCAAAGTCTTTGAGCAAAGTAAGTAGCTGATGCTTGTAAAAAAATATTTTTAACAGGACAGCAACTTTTTAGTGATTTTTAAGATGCAATTTGCAATTTGAGCATAAAGAGTTATTTCACTCTCCTAGTTGTTATCTACAGTTTAATAAAATTGTACTTTAGTCAGACATGAGTTCCTTGTGTTTTATGTGTATTCCCCTGTTTTTTTATCTGCTCGCTGCACTGTTTATTTAAGATTTTAAGAAAAGTTCTGTCCAATTTATTACAAAACCTCTGCCTCTGCTATGTGACAAAGACATGTAGCCCCATCTGCAAGTTAAATTAGGGTTTCATAGGCCAGTATACCTGGGTGCCATTACCACAAAAAGGGAACAGTATTGTAGTGCACAGTGGCAGCCAGGTGGCTCCCAGCGATAGGACCAGCAAGAATCAGCTGCAGAGGGCTGTACGTGCTTTGCCAAGGGCTCCCTCCCACTTCCCTGGGGACAATTCAATGGCCCAAGCTTCCTCTTTCTGTTTATTTCATGCATTTTGCTGCAAAGCCAGTTAGCAGATCAATACTGATTTGTATTCTGAAGAACGAATAACCTTTATTTATTTTTATAAATAAATAAGCTTCTGCTAAACTTCCAAAAAGATGCTGAAGATTCAACGGCATTATAGAGAGAAACATCCTTTAATGGTAATCATGCACAAAACAGATTAGCAGACTCTGGTGGAATTCGTGGTGTTAACAGTTCAGCTGTTTTGTGGATGGGTATTCAAAGCACATGAAAAATGCCGGTCGTCAATTCTAAGTTTGCTGTTGCTCATTAATTTCCACATCAGAATTCTGAAGAATCTTTCAGTTCCTGTGTATGTCATTTATTTTTCTACACAATTTGGAAAGTAGACATAATGGGTAATAGAGGAAACCAAGGAAGAACAAAAATGGCACCTTAAAAAAAAAGTTCTTCTCACTGCACAGTGTCAGGAGTTTAATGTATACTAACAAAGAAATGTTATTGAGAGATAAGCATTCTCTCAATACGTGGGAAGTGTTGCAAATTTACTACGCTGTTCTTTACAGAGTGGAAAGTCCTC
Source organism: Rhinoptilus africanus (assembly GCA_013400135.1). Lineage (NCBI taxonomy): Eukaryota > Metazoa > Chordata > Aves > Charadriiformes > Glareolidae > Rhinoptilus > Rhinoptilus africanus. The sequence continues at coordinate 159,093 of VXBO01007985.1, forward strand.
TGTTACACAAATAACTTTTCTATTTTGTTCTGCAAATATTTGATTTCAAGGGCTCTTGCACTGAATCTGTAGTCTTCCTAGAAGGAATGTAAAGAGGGCAGTTTGTGGACATTTGCAATCTTCTTGGCTTCGTGTATTAGGGAAGATACAAGATGGAAGATGTAAGAAAAAATGTTTATCATCATACCTGAACTACTACAAATGAAAAAGAAAGGGAATAGCAGTTCTTGAATCTGGAGACCTGATTTAATTGAAGTGCACCACAAGTGCTTACTTTTAATACTAAATAATATCTTCTCTGAAATTTATCACTTCCCTATACACCGCAGCACGCCAAGGAATTTCAGAAGCCAGTGGAGCAAGCACTCAGATTGTGTAAAAGGATGTAAAGGCTCCATTAGTTTCAAGTAATCCACACCAATTAGAATGCGATCCATAGTGACGTTTTACAACAGGAAACCAATTTACTTGTCTCTTAAAGGTCCAGTGAGGCTCCACCTGCCACTTTTTCACAGCAGACTTCCTGACAAGCCCACCCTACCATCTCCCTCAGACACTGGCAATCTAAATTCCATGATCTTCTATTGTTTTGCAGTTACTGTGTGTATGTTTTTCTACAATAATATCTTTTACTAGAGATCTAAAATATAAATACTTTCATGGGGTGAATGTGATATATCTAAAATATGTTGTGATCTTCTAAATCAATTTTCTTGACACATTTAAAAACTAGCAAGTTACTGAAATTTTACTTTTGCATTCTATTCAGTAGCATCCCTTCCTTCACATTTACTTGAGTTAACAAGGGCTATATGCTAAGAACAGTTCCATGCATTAGGGTTCCCCTTCCCTCAAAGGAAAACCAAATGCCTCCTACAAGTTCTCCTGCCGCTATCAGGCCTTTCAAGTACCTATAGTAAGGGGTTTGTCTGGTAAGACTTAGCATATTGCAGTGACATAGACGCTGGAAAGGAGGTTTCTAGCCAATCTGGAAACTGCTGCTTCTTCCCCTTCCATCAGTAGCAAGTAAGTCAAGGCAGAGGAACCACACTCCTTTTCAAACATGACATCTTCTAGTTAAAGGAGATAAAAAACTGGTGTCCGCCCCACATTTGTAACAGCAAAATAAAGAATTCTTAAGTATTCCTTTGAGGCCTAGTTATTGTCTGTAGAATAGGAATCAGTGCAACAGCAGCAGTCAAAAAAAGGTTTTAACACCACTATAAAAACAAGACATTCTCTCATCACAAGCAGAAAACAACAATTTTTGTTAATGTCATTTTTACTCACGTGGTACAAAGCAGTTTCTGGTCCAGGTGTGCCCATAACTTCTTGTCTCAATGAGTCCATTTGTAAACTAGGTAACAGTGAGTAATGACTTGGACTACTACTCTTGTCTCCTTTCTTTTTGGACTTTTTCCCAGTATCCTTTTTGCTATTCCTCTGAAACATGTAGTCTTCTTGACCTATTTTTTCATTGCTCATATAGCGAAGCAACGAATTTTCTGTTGAAAGAAAAGCAATGCAAAACATCATTGTGAAATGTTACATGTATGTTAATCCTGCTTCCAAAACATACAATACTGTTGCTAAGAGTTACCATCATTTTGAACTCTTCAAAAGTATTTCATTAACAAAACCCATTTGCTTCTTTGGTCTGGATATAATATGAAAGCAATCTTTTAGTAGGGAAAATTCCTAATTTTTGCTGTTTTCTAGTATTTTTGTCAATAAAAGGAACAGAACACAAAAGAAGCCCCTCATCAATAAATTATGTCTTGGAGTTTTCAAAAAATGAGCAATTATACACTTATGATCATATCTGTAATCTTCTTTTTAAACAAGTTCCTAACGAATACAAATAACTGTGGTGCCATACATTTAAAAGTAATCTGTTTTGAACATTCATTTGAGATCTTTCAACATATCATCCATCCATTCCCTGAATACTCTTCCAGCAATTATCAGCTTGTAGCTGAGGATCACACCAAGAGAGAAACAATGTTTGTGAATTTAGGAAGCCCCAGCAGATTTGCCTTTCACCAACTTGTCTGGTCTTTCCTTGTATTAATGTGAACTTTTAGTATCCAAAACCTCCTGTGGCAAGAGGTTCCTTAGCTTGAACCCAAACTGCATGAGAAGCCCGCTCTTTTTCTTTTTAACCTGCACTCGATGGAGACATGTGATGTCTCTTGGGTCTTGTTTCAGAAAAAGCAATGACAGATCTATTTCCTTACTTCATTTCACACAAGATTTTATAAACTTTTATTATGTCCTTCTTCAGTTCTCCCAAACTGGTGGTGGCCAGCCTACTGAATTGACCTTGGTTTGGAAGCCACTCCATATATCTGATCATTTGTGTAGTCTCCTGAACCTTTTCAATTCTACTGTATTTTTCTTAAAGAGATTAAGAGACCAGAACTGCACACATACCTAGTATGAGCAAGAACTTGCATACTAGCAGAAGAACATTTCTTTATTTGTCTTGTATTCTTTTCCTAATAATTTTTAACAGCGTTTCATTTTTTGATCCCTACTGAATGCTTAGTTAATATTTTTATTGAAATATCTATCATTACTGTAACATCTTGCTCCAGGGTGATAACAGCCATCTCAGAGATTATAATTTTGTATGTGAAGTCACTTATCTGAGCCTCACAAACCAGAATTTTGGAGAACTTATTCTCAGTGATTTTGAGGTGAATCCCACGCTGCTGTAGAACGTTTTCCATTCAAAAAGAACTCATGAAGACAGAAATGTGATATATAATTCTCATTTAAAAATAGCAATAATAATCAATAATAACCATACATTTGTGCTCTAGTATTATAAAATTAAAGCCAGTTCTGAAATGGACAGGATAATACAGCTGAATCGATGAAACGCCAATGTAAAGTTAAGCCAAACAGTAGGGCTTTGCCGTCATGATTTTCTTTTGCCTGGCTGAGCAACTTCCTTAATCCTAATAAACGCTCTGCAAAAAATTAAGTATACATAATGAAAGAACCCCTAACAGGTTCACAGAAATATGTATCTAAGCAAGCAGCAAAGTAACGGAAATAACAGCTGAAAGTACGATAAAACCCAGAATGCCTTCTAAAAGATGCGTGTTCAGATCACTTACCTCTCCTACTATCTCTTTTTATTTTATTGGGGTCTTCATAATCCCCCACCCAGTTATATTCTACTGGCATAGAAATAGGCCTTAGTTTCCCTGGAAACAGAGGAAAAAATTGAGATCATGCACCGTAAGGCAGTATTAAACTAATATTCTTTAGGAGAAGAACAAATTATGTGCTAAGCTGCTATTCTACAAGGTTGCTTAGGAAAGAGCATCCAGCATCACCTCTGAACAAGAGGTTAAGATAGAAGTTCTATTTCCTTTAACAGACAAGAAGCAGCTAAGTATTTAATGGATTTTTTTGAAGTTTAGAAAATAAATCCAGTGCCCTAAAAAATCACCAGCTGACTGAAATCTGAGACTGACAAATGCATTCAAATTATTTTAGTTTTCACTGGACAGTATCTATTTATTATTCTGGAAGCCCCTGGCACACACATGGGGAGAACATGTTTTAAAGCATTTGTGAATTGTTCATAACAGCTATGTGTCTACGTTATTAAAGTACCTTCACAAAGAGCATCTTTGCTGGTGGGCTTAAAAGATCCATCAGTGACTGAGTAAGAAAAGAAGCAGAAAAACTCTACATATAATTTCTTCTGTAGCATTTCATCCACCAAAAGCAAAGTACATTACTATTGGTAAATTCACTTTGATTTCAGACAGCAAGAGACAGCAAGCTGAAGACTATTACATCTTTTTAAATTTTGATTTGGAAGCTGATGAATTGATTTTAAAAAAATGCTGTGAACTATAATTTCTGCTTAAGGATTCCACAACTACAGTTGGAAATTCAGTGAAAGTCTGCCGTGCAACTTAGTGGCATTACTTAAAGTGGCTGAAGTTTTTAGCAAGTTAAATCTGTCAGACTGAGAACAAAATCTTTTCACAAGAAGGTCAGCCCTTGCTCTTTTTTGAATCAATCTACTGGTCACAAAACCAAAAAGTGGGAAAATAATTTGTTTTCAAAAGTAGCAGAGCTTAAAGTAAAAGCTTCAGAACTCTTGTTAAATATTTCAGTAGAAAACCCCTACATAAGGATGATCAGCCTTATTCCAAATTTTGGAGGTTAAATCCATGATACACTGAAAGATGTGTTTATAATGAGAATAAATATTGAAACATGTCTGTCAAACAATCGAAGTATGGCATCCATGGGAAATACACCAATACCATGTAGGCAGCATAATGGTAAAAGGTTGTACTGTCTGTACTTGTGTCAGGAAATACAACATACATATTTAACTTTTTATTTATCATTTATTTTACTATTTATGGACACATATTTAAGTCTGATTGAAGCTAGCAAGATTTAGAGCACACAGTTAAGAAATCATTTCCTGAGTGGGGATGTATTTGGCTCACGTTTACTTGAAGTAACTTTCAATGTTTACTTTTTCCAGAAATAAAACTTTCTCTTAGTTGTGAGCCTGAACTCATGGTATCTTACTGAAAGGATGTGCACACTTAAAAAAGATACAAAGGTTATAGAATCATGTAAAGTCTGATTGTTATCAAAAGGTATAGCCATAACACACAAATCTCTAGCTGCTCAAAATGCATGGGGTTTTGTAAAACTGAAATGACCAAGTTTTTATCTTTCCTCAAACTCAAGTTTCACTTGCCTGCTACCTCTGCTAACCTCTTTCTTGTTAACCTCCATGGATTCCCTAAATCTGGTTTCCCCAGTGACTACACTCAGGAAAATGTCTTCCTTGGGATGTGAACAGAAGCTTTCCAAGGCCAATTAGCAACCATTAAACAACAGCTGGAAGCCAGTAAGAACACGAAAGAGAAATCTCGTTGCTAACATTGTCAAAAAAATGTCCAAAGATTCCAATAAAGAAATTAAGGAGTGCCATATTAACCTCCTCACAAAGGAGGACTGAGAAATATTTTTTAAAAAATTAACACCACCACATAATTTATGATGAGTACGTGTTGAAAACAACTATTTCTCTAGGCCTTGGAACTCTGACCTTTTTTAATGGGTCACCATAAGGCAGAAGAGTGTTAATGTAATTTTCCAGATTTCTGTGAAATCCTAAGGTCATGCCCAGCCACCAATCTTATGCTAACAAATGCTATGTGGGAAACTTTAGAATTTAATGCTGAAATGGTAATATTTTTAGAAAAAACACTTAAATGAAAATGGTCTCGACGGTGTGAATTCATTAAAAAAGAAGTGAGATCAAAAGTGAAAAGCTGTATAACAAATGTGTTTAATAATGACTGATTTTCAGTGCCGTCTTTGATCCACGTATTTATAACCCTTTCTCCTAATAGAAAAAAGCGCTTAAAAAGCTACCCTGTAACACAATAATGGATTCAGCAGTCCTTGAAGAAGAAAGGTATTCCTCTTCACTCTAGACCATCAGTATTAAAATTTAACATCTGGAACAGGGAGTACATCTCTTTTAATGGAATATTTCAGTTATTTTGTACACTATTTAATAGTGTAATTAATAGTGTACAAAATAACTATTTCAGTTATTTTGTACTCTATGGGCATGGTTAGAAAACACCTGAAAACACTTTGAAATCAAAAGGATACTGAGGATTTTGCAGTAGGATTATGTAGTTGTGTAGAAAGGGTGCATTTTATGAAAATGCATCCTTTAATGTTGTGCAAGCATATTATTCCAGGTCCTAAGGATACTTTATGCAACTCAAGCTCAATTTGTATCAAGTTTCCCAGGTGATTTTGGAGATGGCTGCATGATGTCCTAAATTTACACTTTGTTGTAAATTAAGTCTATCTTCTTCTCAAAGGAATATGATGTCAGGAATACTATAACAACTCCAACATATAGCTTGCGCTCAGTTTAAAGACGGAAATAACACAGCAAGTATAGTGAAAAAATACTCAAGCGTATGCTCAGCTAATACCATAGTAGTTCAATACATCTTTTTTAAACATGAGATTTCCTCTTTGTTTTATTCTAGATGCTAATGACTCTATGAATGCACAGTTTCATATTCGGCAACAGAAAACCAATTCTCTCAGTTACAATACTAGCTAAAGAAAATGTTCCAACAGATTCAAAGAGAAAATAGCCTGGAGCATAAAGGTTTGAGGAGCAGGACTCTCACCAGAAATTGTGTTCTCACCCTAAATAAGTTAAAATCCAAGACGAGGAAGTAGCATGAATACACGTGTGTGTGATTACATGCAAAATTCTTTCTTAGACAACATATAACCTCAGATAAAGAGGAACTGCTATATATAGGAGGTCATCATTTCCTACGCAGGAAGTTATAGGGGGTTAATACAATATTACAAAAAAAAGGATTCTATCATTAGCCATACTTCATTTTAGGGACTAAAGAAAAATTAAAGACTTTTAGACAGCAGTTCAGCATGAAAGCAGTATGTTGTCTCTTGGTAAATCTGAAGGGCTTTTGATCTTTAAAACTGTTATACTTGGGTAAATATTTCTAATGCTCAATTCCTAAAACTATGCTAGTCTTGCACTTGTATTGGGATAACAATTCCATCCTGTATTTTTATTAAAAATACATTGGTTTCTGCCAGGTTTTTGGTTGTTTTTTTGTTTTTTGTTTTTTTTAAAATGAAATGATGCTGAAGCATAATCTGGAAAATTAAACTGATAGCAAAATTATACAACTTATATTCAGAAAAATCAGCAATATAAAACTGGACTTGCCCTCCCTATCTACGTAATGATTTTTTTCTTGCAGAGAATGAGATCTTAGGTTAAAACTGGACTAAAGTAGTACAGGATTCTTAGCAAAATCAATGGCCACTGAAAATGTTTTCATGCTTAAAAACAAAAGCAGATGCATGAAAATCCTAAAATCAACAAATGGTGATTATCCTTATTAGATCAATGCCATACCATATGTTGGTGTGCTCTCTCTCCTTCCAGGACCACTTGTTCTTCCTTTCTCATATTCATAGCAGTACAAAACAGCATCTTCTTCGACCACATTAAAGCGTTTACGATATTCTTGATCAAGAAATGAGTTTGGAGATTCGGATCCTGTATGAACCGGCTTGCCCACTATATGTCTGCCAACATCATCACAGGGGAGATTTCCCTTTTCATCCCTTTAGTAAACAAGAGAGGTTTTTAATATATTGGAATAAGACACTGATTGTGGTTTCTTTTACTGTGAATATTTCAATAAACATAGGAATATGTCAAAATTTTATACAAGCAGGTAACAGATGCCATCAACCAACATGAGGATCACACATCATATACGCGTATGTATGCATGTACATGGTAGTTATCTCACACATCTCTGCTTATTCAATTCTTTTACAGGCTGCATCCATCTTACTGATTTCTCTTGAAAGGAATCATAGAAATAAAGGTGACCTGCAGCTACTTTTTTTTCCTTGTTGTTTTTTTTGTTTCTTTTGGAATCTACCTAGCATTTTGTGATTTAGGGCAGAGAAATAATATTGACCTTACATTTTTATACTTGGATTTTTAAACACATCAAATAGTTTAAAGAGATGGTTATATGTCAAGAATGGACAAATTCAATCTGATTTCTTACAAACTAACCTCAGAGCAAGAAGAACCAGGGACCAATGATGTATAGACATTTGACATAGTCTTGCACAATCAATTCAGGCCTAGAAGTTGTATAGATACACCCATGCAGTACCAAATAGGGTGTGTAGCACCTGACTATGAGCTGCTATCATAAAATCATAGGGTTGGAAGGGACCTCTGGAGATCATCTAGTCCAACGCCCTTGCGAGAGCAAGGCCACCCTAGAACAGGTTGCACAGGAACCCATCCAGGTGGGTTTTGAACGTCTCCAGAGACGGAGACTCCATCACGTCTCTGTGCAGAAGGACAGCAGTGCATTGCAAAGCGTGCACTTTGCAGCTTCTGCAGAGATCCCCAAGATGATTTTGCTTTTTCCTTCCCTGCATCCCCATCCCACTCACAGAAAATGCAAACTACTCAAAGGCATCAAACAAGAAAGCAAGTCTGGACCTGGGGTAGGAGCCCTCTACTTGCTCTACATGAAGCAGGGCTCAGTAAACCTGCTGGTAGGACTGTGCCTGGAGACGGCTGCAAAAGACCTAATCAGACTGTAATTTCTGGGCAGCAAAAGGCATGAGAGACAGCCAAGGGAGAAGCTGGGGCCTCATGCCCTTGTTGGAGAGCTTCTGCCCCTCTGGGCTGCCATGTAACTTCCAAGCTGGCCAGTGTGCCGAACCACACTTCCCTTGGCACCCTGAGACTCCATCTGCGGATGAAGCCTCCTTGTGGGACGCAGACAGCCCCGGAGGATGAGAAAGGGCCATTCTGCCTTGGCTGTGACAGCGCAGTAGCCACTCTGATGGCTTTGCCAAGCTGATTTCCCCAAGCAGGGATGGTGTTGGCTTACTCAAGGGGGGCTGATGCAGCCGCATCAGGGCTGTGAGGTCACCTGCAGTCATGGAAAGACCTTCTGTGGTGATAGTGCTGGGGGACCATGGCAGGTAACGCAATGGAGACTGGCATAAAACAGCCAGTTGCTAATCGGAGCTGCAGGTGCCATCAGGGGCTGGCACAAGGAAGGCTCCGCGATAAGGAGGGCAGCCTGAGCTGGAGAGATCTTTACTGTGAGCACGGAGAGAAGTGCAGAACCACGAGGCAAAAAGCCTTTGTCACCGCCTTCTGGAGATGGGGCCTTCAGTTCTCACCACCAAAGGTATTTGACAAATTTGAGCAGGCACTAACTTACGACCAGCACTTCTAAGTAACCAGCACATAGAAAGTGTTGGTCCCTCTTTCTCACGCCACCCGTCTGCAGTTAGGTCAGCAGTTGTACTATCTGTTGGTATCGTCACCAAGGCAGCATGGCTTCAGGGTTTTACAATTTACGGTCAAATATCAAGCCTTTTACTCTATTCCAGCAACAAAAGGAGGGTTTGCCTGTTTGTTTTTTTCCCCTTGTAATGTCAAAAACAAACTGAGAAACAGATGCTGAACAGTTTGATAATACCCGAAATAAAGACATGCTTAAATATAGTTAATCATGGACAAAAAAACCCTGATGAAATACCAAAACAGATTATTCAGAAACACTGTACACTATGTGACAGGTTTGTGAAATGAAGTGTAGTCCATTAGGATTAAGTTGATAAAAAAAATTCAAATGTACATAGCTTAATCTCTCTGAAAGATTACAGCTTGTACTAATATGTATTATAAGATTTAATCAGAATTGGTCCAAACTACTTCATTATCATCATGCTTTAAGAAATGTAATTAATAAATAATGAAAATGCATTTTGAATATCAATTTCTAGAGCAGACCTCAAAAACTGCTGAGCAGTGAACATTCATTAAAAATACTTCAAAAAAGAGGATGCATTTCTTATCAAATAGAAGTATTTTTGTGGTGGCAAACATGATCAGTAGCAGTATAAAGGCACTATTTCTTTTAAGAGAGTACAGTTTCAGTTTCAAGAGCAACAGGTCTTCACCATATAACTACTGCATTCAAAGAGAAACCTAAGACTCTTTTGGTTGGGGTTTCTTTTTGCAGCTTTTCTTTGTTAGTGGGTTAGAATTAAATACTTAATTTTTTGTGGATTTTCTGAAAACCATGGCCTTAAAATATTTACACAGACACAACAAAATACCAGAGAGATAAGTCACATCCAATCTTTATGAACAATTCAAGTGTCATAACTGACAATGTTTTTATTTAATTAGAAGAAAAACAAACCAGAGAACCAGACTATGTACTCTGCCTCTTTGTCACTTTAAGACAGATAGTAGAGTAATTGTGTCAGCAAGTTCAATTGGTTCATATGTGTCACATTTGAAATAAAATGGCAATTTTTTTTTAAGAAATAAAAAACAAGCCAGGTAACAGACAAGGCAGGGATGAGGAAGGAACATGGGACTCAGCTTATGGCTTCACAAAAGGCTTGTGACATCACCTAAATCATGAAGTGGAAAGTCACCCTTTTGCCCTGGAAGGTTTTTCGTATCTCTGAAGAGTAAGAATTTATCATAGAATCACAGCTTCTCCTCTCCATTAAGCAATTTCATTTGCCATATACCTCACTCACTCTTGGATAACCCCCAGGGAAGTCTTGTCAGTATCAGGTCATACATCTTATTAATTGGCTGGTAAGAAAGTCTAAGAAAATCTCAGCTACCAGAAACTCAGGTACAAGAAAGGACATGCTGCCCTTACAACCTTTCCAAGAAAGTTAACTAAAAGAAAAACAAGTAATTTAAAAAATACATTGACTGGACATACGATAGCCTGCGTCTAAGAATATGGAAGCTTTAAAAAATACTGATTCCTCTTAAGTGCATTACTAGACCTTAGAGCAGATACTATTTATAGGCCATAATTCTCTCCGAATTTAAGGAAAGCAACATCTGTGTGCATTATGGAATTACACTGAATCATTTGAGGTCATGTAAGGGTAGGGTGATGAATCTGCAAGGAGGATCTGCTGCTTTTCTGGCTCAGCAAGCCCAGAGACCTGGGAGAGATGCAAATGCCTGTTCCAGGTGGCAGGTCGGAGTAGATGATCTATTGACAGGGAAGAGCATGGTCACTGCCAAATCCAGCAGAGTGGCCACAATAAAACGCAATCCTGAAATTTGCTCTCACACTATCAAATCCAATATATCTAAAAAAGAAAACACTATGGCAGAACAAAACAGTGCTCTCGAAGTTGAAAGTTTCTTGCTTTTAGCTCAGCCTCCCTTCTTGCATCATGGTTACTGGTGAGGGCACAGATACAAACTCTTTTCCTAGTTATAGGTTCAGGGTTTCAGATAATTTTTGCTCTTCTGAAGAAGGAGGAGACTGCCACAGACAAAAAATTACCCCATATTTGAGAAAATGGGGCATTGAACCTTCTTTTCTAAAGGCTGCTGTCTGTTCTGCAGACAAGACACTGATTCTGACCGTTGTGGGTCCCTTAACAACCAGTTCACCTGCAAATTGAAGTCTTATCACTCTAATCCCGCAGGGCAGGCTAATAAACAGGTAGGAATGGAATGGTCGGTTACTTTACAAGTATTTTTGAAATTGAATTGTACCTGAAATGGTATTTTTACCTTGGAACATAAGGTTCTGTTGGAGGAGGGGGTATGTAGAGATCCTGAAGGGCAGAGCTATCTCTTTTTGTAGGTGTGCTGATAGTGCTGGATGGCGTAGCAACACTGCTTGTAGGACTTCGAGGAATAAGAGGCTGGTTCAAAAAAGAAAGAGAAATAATCAAGATTACCCTTATATATTATACATTTTTATTTGAGAAAGCTATAAAAATTCTATAGTTCAGGAAGTTAAATAGTTAACAGTTCTAATGCTTTGTGTGCTCTTAAACTGACTGAAAAAACACTCATACTAAGGAGACAGATCTCCAAATGGACATGTATTGGGCTCTGATTACATCTTTTTCCCTTTTGCACAGCAAGATCATTGCCAATGCCCATAAAAATAGTAATCAGTCAAGCCACTGGCGAAATCTTAATGAGTAAATAACATACAGAATCCAGTGAATTCCTTAATTAAACTAACATTATAAAGAAAAAGTCTAGTGTTTACAGTAAAAGGTGCATAAGTAGGAATTAAATTGAATGTCATCTCCCCCCATCTGCTCTACAGCTTCTGAATTAACTGTAAAAGCTTCAGTTTATGTCTGCAGATGCTGTAAAATCAGGTACTCTGTCCTGAGAGCACACGTAGTATGATACAGAATAAACTGGAGATTACGCTTCACTCCCCTGGGCATACTCCTCACAAAGTAAGACTTACTCACACGTAAATAAATTGTACTCTCCTTGCAGAACAATCATGAACTCTATCTATCATTCCAGTCCAAATAGAATTCTTCCTCTTAATCACTTCTCTCTCTCATGAATTGGACAACCCTTTTTCTTTCTCAACTTAACTACCTTGGCTAGCTAAAGAATGACCAACCATTTGAAGACTTTATTAAATCACTGAAGGCTGGAAAGTATGGGAAGACTTTCTAACAGTCTCTCTATGGATGCAGAAAAATTAAATGAGAAGAAAACTTTGATTTCTTTAGTCTACTTAATAACATGTCTGCCTAATAACAAAAGTCTTACGTTGCTTGCCTTGTGTGATAGCTAAACTCAAGCAGAAGAAAAAGAAAAAATGGCAAACCAGCAAGTACAGCAGTATCTTCATATACCCTAAAATTAATCTAATATTAAACAAATGCTGAGTCTTGCTTTGAAGGAGTTCTTTCCCCTCCATCTTTTTGAAGAAAGAAGTGTTGGGATTACCATAAGGGTTCACCATAGCTATAACTTCTGACCTAAATAACTACTGGAGGATACAAACACTTCACATTGTATTTACGGGTGTGTAGAAAGATCCTTCTGCCAGCAATATTAAGAATAATTTATGACAGACCAACAGAGCATTCCTGTGCAGAATAATCAGTAGCCAGTTCCTAGATATTAATCTTGACACTGTAGCACTATGCCTATATTGCAGAAAACCCCAGGAGTCCAACAGGAACATTTTCAAAATGTTGGCCTTTCATAAGCTAGTGATGAGCCATTCGAATTTATGTTTACCAAACAGAGTCCCTCCTACTGCGTTACTCTTCTTTCAATCTGTATATCTGAATAATGCATGCTACTTATGAAACTTCAGACATCCTTTAGCCAGTTAGTGCCTAGTTTTAGGAACAGAGCTGCGTTAGATGTTATTTATCTCAAGCATAATAAAATATATGCTTAAAACTTTCTTGTTAGAACTTTGCAAGTCCACCTGTAGAGCAACAGCTATAACCTGACACATTTTCCCTTTCTGAATGTTAGAAAACCACCTCTTGTAAACAGTGATACTGCTAAATTCTTTCCTTGGTCATTAGAGTTAACGTGAGTATTCTGTAGCCAGGCCAATGAAAGACTGCCAGTATTTACAGGAAGAGAGGGAGAAAGACACACACACAAAACCAGACAGGTAAAAGACTTTACAACCACTAAAAACAAGAAGACAGAAGTCTGCAAAAATAAGAATACATTTGGTGGCAAAACTGGGTAGAAAAAAAGAAAACAAACAAAAAAAATTAAAAAGTACCTCTTTCAGAGAAAGAAAAATCTAATCCTTTAAATTTTCACCTGTGACAATGTAGCCATAGATGGCCTTGAACCACTTACTAATGCAACACTGGTTATTTCCTTTCTGGTACTTTGCACTTCTATAACAAGTACACTTTGTGGCTTGCTAAGTAGTTGTAGAATTAATTTTCATTATAAGCCAAAAGAATGTTGTGACCCAGACCCTGTTTACACTTGTTAAGCCCAGGCTGTTGTTGTTCATGGCTCATGCTGACAGGAAGACAAGACGGATTTGCTCTTCCCTTTGAAGACTACGACAGCCCTTCACTTTACCAGAATGAATAGGTAGATAAGAGGAAAGGGGGAACTAGACTGCTGTCAATCAATAGGAGTTTATGGTTTCTGTCACATAAGGAAAACCATGCTCCATTGTTAACAGTCATCCAGACTTAAAACAGGTTGATGAGTCCCTGGTGGTCTTGACCAGCTGCTGGAGGACACAGATAACGAATTTCCCTTGTGCTACAGCCTGGAATACTTGGGCTTAACTACTTAAATAATAATGATATGGGCTTAATTCCCTAAAGAAATTATTTTGCTGAAGTCTGAGGATTCTGTTGAGTAACTTCATATTTCATCAGTGCCTGATAAGACATGGTCCAGATAAACACGTTGGTTTGTCCTCCAGAACAGTTTGCTGGAAGATGCTGGAAATCATCAGTTGGGGTTAGTGCATCTTTGACGAATGCATATTTTGGTTCATCTTTTGGCTCAGCAAGGTGGTTAAAAGAGTGAGTGCAATAGGAAGAAAAACCACAGAAAAACACAAGTTGTCCAGCTACCTGAAGGTAAAAGGTTTCCCTCAGACTGTCCGCATGTCAGACACTTTTCAAGGTGAAATTCCAGTGTAATTGGCAATGGCAATTTGGTAGTAGCTCTACACAATGGCTCCTGGTAGCAGCTCTACACACTGAGAGCATTGCTGTAACTACCACCTTGTGCTGGAGGAGTTCAGCTTTCATTTTATACAGAATTAAAAGTCTTCAGGCCCTCATGGTTGAAAAGAGAGCCTTTAGAGAGCCTTCTGTGGGTAAGGTGCATCTATGCAGCATTTTGCATTGTAAGAGAGACATGAACTGTGCAGTTCAAGTCAGTCTGTGCACTTGCAAGTAAATGAGCCCATATAGCTCTCCAGTTCAACGGCAGCCATTTGGTGGCCCATATGCAGGAACAATAAAAAGAAAAACACATGAAACTCCATTCAAGTATTTCTGAATTGGACACCTTGGAGAGCGGTGTTATCATTGAGTTAATATTCTTCCTGCTTTTTCCTGCTGCAGTCCGTTTTGGTGGGCTGGCCACGGCAAGTGGGATTGCTGAAACAGCAATAAAATTAAAAATTTTTCAGCTCCAAAGAGTTAAATACTTAACCCATGGGAATAGCCTGAGAGAAGAAGTTTAGAATTTAGGTATTAAAACTGGAATAGCCTCAAAAATGTCACACAAAAGACCTTGCATCAATGTTAGCCCATAATGACGGACACAAAATGCATATTTCAATACGTTTTGGAGTACTATTTCTCAAACATTTTGGATGCACCATTCTCCTTCAGGATTCTTAGTCTTTATGGACCCCTTCCCAAATTGTCAGTTGGCCAGGGAACAGGTAACTAACAGTCTTCACTTACAGCAGCTCAGTTTCCCCAGCACAGGGGCAATTCCCCTGTAAGTACGGACTGGTAGCGCAGAGACACTTATTTCCCTCTCCACCAGTAGCTGCTCTGCCCTTGGTTAGCTCTGCCCTGCGGTCCCTACCTCCCTCTCGCTATCAGGACCTATTGCTGCTTTTCCCATCCCCAATCCAGAAGGAACCGAGAAGATGCCCCCAGTAAGTCAGTATTTTTGCTTTTTTTCTCTGAACAATGAATATAATTAGTATTTAACATATACTATCTAAAATTCTTTTTAATGTTTTTTGAAACCCTTTAAACCTTTCATTAACTCCCTTGGAAGCTGCAATACATAGTTTGAGAATCATTACTCCAGAAAAAGACATACAATTTTTAAAAACATAAGCAAAACCAATACAAAATTTTAAGTGGTAATGTCTTTATACAGTATTTGCACCTGTTAACAGATTTTACTGCCAATATATTTTTCATATTGGACCAAGGTTATGACAATTTATTGAACAGAATGTTTCCAATAAAAAAAGCTTTTTAGAAGATCAACCATGACATGAAGTAATGAAATACTATAACTAATTCATACTCTGTAGGAAAAGCCAGTCAGAATCCATTTTAACAGTGCTGCAAAGATTGCCCAGTTCCCATGTAGTTAAAAGACAACTAAGCAACTGAAGAGCCAACAAGTTACTATTTTATTCAAATGTAATGATCAAAAAGTGTAAGGTCATTAATTCTAATTATAAATGATGAAAACGGAATATAACATTGTGTCTAGATAAATGAAGGAGGCAACAGAATCAAGTAAGGAAAATTACAAAATAAAAATAATAAAAGTAGCATTTTCTCTCAAACCAAGGACTCTGCTGTTATTGTTGATGTTGCTTCTTAGGAGGCTGAAAAGCTGAATATTTCATAGTGGAGATATGATGCATACCATAGTGGAGATAAGATGCATATCTAGTCAAAAATAAAATCTGTTTAAAAAACTAGAGATACTGAGCTGTTGGTGATATTATATCAGTACTATTTAATCACATACAAAACAGTACAGTAAACTATTTTAAATATACAAAAGGTGACATTTAAATAAGCTTGGTGAAGAGTGTGACAGAGTATTTAAGAGGGATCAGAAGGTTTTTTTCCAAGTCAACACACAAGATGTGCCTGGCAGCTGGACCTGCCACCTGTATTATAAAGAAACTGGATGAAGAGTCTTCCACATTGTAGTCAAAGTCCAATTTCTTTTGACTAATTAACAAAGCATTTTCCAGAAGGCATAGGAGGACTTGCCAGCTAGTTTCTTGCTAGCATCATGATGGTGACTTACATAAGATTTCACGTGCTCCGAGAATCTTCCCTATCGAACCTTCCACCCTTGTTCAAACAGCACTTTGGGGAGTCTCCCTTCGAAACCTCCCCAAAATAACACAAAGTGGAAAGGAGAAATAAAACAGACAATCTAGAGTAGAGGATATTTATTTAAGATACGTTTTGAACCAGACAAAAATGTGGAGAGTTCAAAGATAATTAATTAACCCCTATATCAAGTAAGAAAAAAAAAAAAAAGAAAGGTTAAACTTATTTGGTTTGCTTGCCATATCCAGTAGCAGTCAGAAATACAAACATTGCAATCTGAAATACCATTCTAGACTTTCACACAACAAATCAGAGTATCAGAAAAAGCAACTGAAAGGCAAATTTAGTAAGATTTGTCTTGCAAGCATAACATCTTAATATTTATGGTACAATACCACACTAATAAATATCTTCAATTGCAAAGGCAACCACAAAATTCCCCAAGGCCACAGCTGCCTAATTCAAATGTTAGAAAAGCAATTACAAAAACACAGGCTGAAAAATCTCTTGACTTCACAAATTCGGACATGATTCCAGAATGCATCAAGGAAAAACTTTGATTATCTGCAAGAAGTTGGATACTGATGGATATTAAAATAGACAATCATCAAATGACAGAAAACAAAAAAACCCAGCACTTCCTTTAATCAGGACACAAGAGGAAAAAAAGGATGTTTTTCTTTCTGTACTGATTGGCCTTAGAGCTGTAATTAATACACTTGTAAATATAAACTCACTATGTAATGGTGCATAGCATAGCCATAGGCTAACTGTATTATTTTACTGTACATCAAGCAATTTGATATCAGTTTCAGGACTGCTACACAAGATGAATAATTCTTCTTCTTCTTTTTTCTTTCCCCTAACCTTTCATATTTATTCTAAGGATAAAAATATTTGTGAAAAGAACGAATATACTGCATTTCTGCACAAGGAAAACAAAAATATCCCCAAGAATAATCAATAATTATGTAGACTGTATTTAACTCATAATTCATGGCAAGACTGCAATGTGAAGGCAGAGCTGTTCAAAGTAAACCACTGAGCATTCCAAGAAGTACTTATACCAATTAGTAACCAGTTGAAACCTGAATGATCAAAAAGCGTTTTCCACACTCAGAGACCATATGCCAGAGCGCTGACGTATAGCTAGTCTAGTTCATTAACAGTGGACAGCAAGCTCTTAAAATTTTCATTATCAGAATGCATAATTTAATTACCATGGTGCCCTGTCACTCACATACCAAACTGCTTGATACACTGGCAGTGCATACGGCCTGAACTGGAAGACTCACTTTCAGGCATACTTAGTATCTCTCCATTAAGTTTAGTTTTTCGTGTAGCTGCAAGTGTCAAACTTCATGTCCTTACATACCATTATTGATTAAACGAGCAGAATACCATTTACGAATAACGCCTCAGCATTATTCACTTTCAGCTAAAACTATGTTTTGAAGTCTCTCAATTAAAACATCATAATGTAAATCTTAATGTAAATGAGCTCATTTTAATTCACTGAAATATTTACCTTCTACATTAGCTACAACAGCTGTTAAACATATTCACTGGTGGGGTGCATACAAAAACAGTCTCTGCTTTTGTGTCAGCCTCCTCACATTGGGGCAAACTTCCACCTTCCCACCTCATTCATTGCAATTTGATTGCGATGTGACATTACACTTTTCCTCTGTTCACTCCATTTGCAGAACCAAAAAAACACAGCAGCCAGTTTGCAGATGCTAATTCCCATTTTGTCAGAATTTCATCCCCTTATCTTATTCTAGAGTCTTTTGAATATTTTGCTCATATTTTGAACTTTAACAGAATTGTTACTGAGTCATAATTTCCTTATAGCTTGTATCTGTTGAATAATACATATGGTTCAATTAACTTAGCTCTGGGATGTCAGCACGGTTATAACATTCTTAATTATTTCATGACATCCTGATATAAGAAAACAAGTTAGCATAATTTCTCCTGCTTCCAAAGGTGATGGAAGTACTGCTTTTCCTTACGTTTTCTTCCTGTTTGCTATCACTTTCCCCCTCTCTTCTCACACTATGTCCCAAGCTCCTATTAAAGAATAGCACCCTTACATGATTCAGGAACGTAAGAAATTTCACAACAGCTATAGGGCAAATTGCAATTACAAAACATGCAGCTTTTCTGAAGATATTTTTTTTCAGAAATTTCTGAAGCAGATTCTCTTAAATAAACATCATTTCTTCGTATTTTTAATAGCTATAAAATTACTCTGCACTCTTGACTGCTTTCGCTACTTGTTATTAATCAAACATACAGGACCGATTTCACACTTAGACTACATTTAAACTAACATCAGCTGACTTTAACAGCTGTTCACCTCTGATCTGCATAAATTAACAACAGAAATCTCCACATTATGCAGCTTCTGAAGTTTGTCTTCACCTCGCCCTGGAGCTTTTTTGACACTCAGTCTACTTAAGACAACTGTTGTTTCTCACACTAAAATCACAAATTACAACAGACACACATATGCACACTGCACACATTTAAGTGCTGAATGAGGTTTTGGCCTTTTCCTGGTGTCATGTTTGATAAAATCAGGACAATATCATGGTGATACCAGAATTACAGCTCTAATGTTTAACAGTATCACTTATTTGTACTTATATTAACCTTAAAAATACTTATATTTCACATGCTATCAGCAAAAAACCCACAGCAAAACCAATACTCCCATTACCCTCACCACTCCCCAAACCTGTAAGATTACAGAAAACCTCTATCTAGGGTCAGTCTCATCTTATCTAATACAGATAATCTACATTCAGTTTAGCTTTCCAGACTCCCTTTATCAACAATTGGAGAGAAAGAGGGACATGCAGGGTCCAATTCACATCATCCTAAGGTAGATCAGTCTAAAATAGACCAAGATGAATGAAAGAGTAACTGTTATTTGTGTCTGCTGGCCAAAAGGCGTAAAATGAGAAACCTGAATGATATATAGATAATGCAGATACCTCAAGTTAGATTAGTTGAATAACACCCTAGTATTTGTATTGACCTAAGGATGGTGAGATGTAAATCAGGGCCAAATAAAACACACTAAAAGATGACTGGATTTTTGCTTCTGGAACTGTGGCATTTCAAGCAGGCCCACAACCGTGGCTTGTGACTGCTTTCACTATAAAAGGACCACAGGCATCCTCACTTTCCTACGGGGCTTAGTTTAAATGGTGCAAATTGGTTTCTATCCAATTTCTTCTCACACTTTTGGAGTACCCTGTCTTGAATTAATTGCTTATTTGCTATTGTCTGCACCAATGGCCCATGTCAGAAACTTCTGTTGTGGGGTCTTCAGTGTAATTATTCTAGCAGCAAATGATGCAGCAAAGCAAAAATGAATATCCAAGGAGAATGACCCAATTCACCCAAAGAAATACCAAACTCGCCCAAAGAGGATTTAGACTGAAATTATTTAACCCCACTCAAAGCAATGATGTGTATTTTTCATTTATATTCTTACTAAAGCTATGATAAAATTGCAGCCTTCAAGTATGGATATTCTTATACTCATACCATGCATATAGATTCGCAATTTTATGTTCAGACACTAGTAAGATATTTTTGGTTGAAAGTTTTTGTCACAGTCAGTAATTTGTATCTGAAAGAACAGGATATCTCAATCATTTAAAAACTTACTCAGTTTCAAAGACAGCGATGCATTTAACCACTATAAAATAATTTTTATATATATATACATATTTAAAAGACATACTTCATTGCGTTAAGTCCTTTTTATGAATCTCTTTATATTTTAGACAGCAAAGATCACAGCTACTGGCAGTGGCATTTCCATATCTCATTCTCATTTTGCCCAAGCTTTGCAGAAGTCTTTTCTCTCTCAAATGTGCTTAATTTTAAATTAGACTTTTTATTGTGATAATAAAAATGTCCCAAAGAATGCATTCTTTATGCAAAGAAAATAAATTTCTAAACATTGTTCTATCTGAACTGAAGGAAAAAAAGGGATTATTTGTCAGTTCCATCTGTTGGTTACATGCTTTCATCAGTGTGGACATAAATTTTATTTCCTAGAGTAATCCATCACATTGACATTTTATCCTTGAGTGAAACACTAAAGCTTTAATGAAACCATTCCATGGTTTTCAGCTCATTGCAGGCTTACTAAAGTTAAAGACCCAGCCAGACACCCTGTGCTACACCTCTTTATGTGCAAGGGTTCAATCTCAACAACAACTCTGACATGAATGTGACTTTATTTACATAAGGAAAGTTTGATGGTCAAGTGGTTTATTGAATAAAATCCCCTTATACATTTTCCTGTAACTTTGTTTGATTGATCAAACTGAGAACTCCTGATCTTTTTCTTTTCCTCCCATCTTTCTTTAAGTTTATACTGCACTGAGAGATGAACCAGAAGTCAAACTAAAATTCATCAGTTTCTGAAGTATGCTTCTTTCCCCTTGGCTAGAAAAGTTATCTGGGGCTACCTTTCTGCACTGTAAAACATGGGGATGATTACTTCTTAGCTTTGAAAAGTTCTAATAACAGGTTTAATTTCAACTGAGCCTATGAGAGCAAACTGACAGAAATCATTTCAGAGACAATTTTTCAAAGTATACAAGAGTAAATCCATATGCTGCTGAGATGAAGCACAATAAAGCATCATTGAGATAATCTATAGTTAAAATGATGGTGTATGACTTATGATTAAGCTTCATTACCTGCAGAGCAAGGGGCTTCCATCTCATATTTTTCAGTAAAGCTGGTGCTGAGGTAAGCATGCTCTGAGGTCGCTTTTTCAAAGTTAAGATAACACCACTCGGATCCTCTCGTAGTGCATTCACCAAATTTTTCAACTGCCACCCCACCTGGTAACCAGTAAAATCAGTACAATAAAATTGAGGTACAGTATTCAATATGTAATGTTCCCTTTTTAAATAAGATTAGTAAAATAACATAATAGGAGTGTGTATATATATATATTAAAGGAGATTAACTCTAGAAAATTCAAAAAGAAATTACTGCATAAAAATCACGTCAACTAAGATTATTATAATGCTTAAAGACGGATATGCATCATTTCAGATTTTAGAGGTAATAAACTACTGTTACTCCACCATAAATGCACAATTAAATCTCAAAGTGTTTCAAAAATTAGCTCTGGTACATAGACTTTAGAGACTGGAAGGTTAATAAGCCCTGGCTTCTGCCCCAACAGTTCAGTTCAAAACTGAGCATTTTATATTCCATAGTTACTATTTGAAGCCCACTAACCACATGTAGTCATACTACTTCTACTCCTAGCAGCTTATGCACGCACAAACCAGTTCAGGAAAATCTTCTACTCTTCACACTGCTATAAAAATAAAATCAGAATCACAAGGCCATTTTTTTTAAATAGTACTTCTTTCATTACAATTTCAGAAACAAATACAGTAAATTAATGACAGAAACGTAGTCTAGCCTCTATCTGAGTATTAGCCCAAAGTAAAGTTTTCCTAATTGAATTATAGTATTTTGAAATGCTCTAAAATTAAGAACTCGACTAACATGGAAAGCAACAAGTCTTTATTTATAAACACAGGATAGAACTTTCTGAATCATTTACTTTGCATTTTTGAAAAAAAATACTTCAAATACTAAAATGGTACAACTCATGACAATGGTTTTCAGTCTAAACAATGCCTGATTTTAGGTATCTATTCTGAAATGCTTTAAGATATTAAATCCCTGCATTTTCAAGTTTGGTACCTAAAGTGGCAATACACAGAATCATACATCCCTTGGCTTGTAGATTTAGAAAGTGATTATTTCTGTAAACTTGAGAGCTTTTCAACTTTTTTCTCCCCCTCCCCATCCACAATAAACTTTTCCCAATGTTTAAAGGATCACTGTTACAAGTATTTTCTTGCTTTTGCAACTTGTAAAAGAACAATGTTAAGAAGAAAACTATCTGAGTGAGAAGTGAAATTCTTACTGACAAAACATCTACAACTCTGAAGTTATAAGTTAACATCATCTTAAAAAGGTTACTTTCTATCATGTCAACATATTTGAAAAAAAGATATAAATCTGAAAAAAAATTGAAAAATATAGTTGAAAACCAAAGAGAATGCAGGCGTTCCTTATCATTGGTGTAGTGCAATACGACACAAACATATATTCATGACCTCTGTTTAAGCAAGGCAATCACATGTAGCTTGCTATTTAATTTTTACCTTATTCCCTGTTACACCGAAACTCACTTTGTTTGCTTAATATCACCTATTTTAAGAGCTGATACTCCCACATGAGCATGCCACTTAAACCAACACTAATGCTTATCACAAACCCTGAATCACAACCCAGGTTCAAACCTCACCACTCTTCCTCAGCTACTGTGAACCTACCTGTCCTGTTTTCACCACAGCAAAGTTCATTATATCCAGGATGCACTTTCACAGTAATATTATTGTAAACAAAAAACCAGGATGTTAACAACATGCATCTTTATGGAACATTTTCCAGCTTCCACAGAAGACTTCCAAGCATGCTGGAATTCTTATTTTCAGTCCAATGTACTAGGCATATGGCTATTATACTTTGAATAAAAGGAAACGTGAACGTAATCAACTTCATCTCAATTCTCTTATCCCTGCGAAGCCTCCATTCTGTTTCAGTAGTATCTAAAAAAATACCTTGCTATTTACAATACCATTTTCCTACTCAGAGAGACTTCCACCACTACTTAGAAACAATATATTCCCCACAGTTCCATGTCACCTTGGGCATATGCAAGGTTCCATTTGCTACCCAAAAGCAGTAATTAAAGGCCTACAGTTCACATAAGGTATCTCTGTACATAAGCTACCGTACATTTAAATTCCCTAAATGTAACAGCTGAAGACAGATATCTGGAGAGGAATCCTTCTGCTGAATAAAGCAGCACAGGGAGCCTTAAGGAAAATGATGCGGTCCCAGTTGCGGAGTCAGACTGTAGAATTCTTGCCATTTAAGTCAGTAGGATGCCGCATGTGAAAGCTGTGCTTTAAAGCCACCAAAACAGCCAGAGGAATATAAATAAAATTGGTGGGTTTTTAATGCTAGCAGTTTTAAAATTGTTTCAAATGCACTCTCATACTTTGCAGAGATAACCTGTATCGTGTATTTCAACTGCATCCTACAATGCAATAAATGGGAGATTACCTAGTCTCTTTATGAGAGTTAGAGGCATTAAAGAAAAAAAATCACTTCAAAGCACTAAATCTGATGCATTAATTTAGAAGCTCATGAATATAAACAATTTAACCTATATTTTCACAGGAAAATTCTGAGTTTACTACTGATTTTCAAATAAAGTTCATCCTCTGATTTTACTTTATTCCCTGACAGGAGTTTTCTGGCTGGTTCAGACCGTCCTTGGTTGCTTCTCATCTTTTAAACAGAAATGACTGAATTGGCCTAAGAGGAACAAGTCACATAAGAGGCTATCAACAATAAATTGAAGGAAATCGATATCCATGTCGGAGGCATGCTTTTCAGTTCCCACATAGTTTAGATCCCATCAAAATTCACATTGACACAGACTAAACAGAAGCAATCTTATTTGAGAAGGTCAGGTTGGAAAAAGGAAAAGGCACTGAATATATCTGGAACTGAAAACTGTTTTCCAGAAATCCACTTCAGTGATATTTAATCTACACTTTTTTTTAAGTATGACTTGAATTTATTCTCTCTAATCTCTCCTCAGGATCTTCCCCTTTCTCATTACCACCCCAGTTATCAATTCTCAACTTCTAATCATCCAGGTTTTGAGCAGAACTTTCAAAGTCCCTACCATATTCTTTATCTTGCCCACATATTGCAAAAATGGATAGTAATAAGAAAGTTTCATTACTGGTCTGAAAATGCAATAGATAAGTAAAAGGACTATATTAGCAGACAACTTTATTTATATTAAAACAACCCAAGTGATTAATTTTTAAATCAGTGCACTATACTGACCAGGTAGCCACTTTGAAGGACCAAGCAAGTTACTGCTGCTTGCAGAGGTCTCTTTAGCGGCAGCCTGAAGCCCATCGTTGGGTTTTGCTGCGCAGTGCCTGAATCCTTCGTGGCCCAGCGCAGGGAGGACCGACGGCAGCTGGTGGGCTGTCCACTGGCCACAGGCACAAGTCAGCCAGTCCCTGGGTAATACTGGGAGTCCTAGGGGAGTAAGCGTGCCCACTGCATGGGTGTAAACCTGGGTGCCCGAGGGAGCACAGCACACCTCGTGGAAAGGTGGAGTTTGAAGCAGGACAGGCCACAGGGGGTTTCTGGGGGAGGAAGGAGGAGGAATAACACAGACTTAAGGAGCAGCAAGGGAAGGTGAGCATGGCTTGCAAAGGCAGAGGAACTAGAGGAAGAGGGAAAGGAGAGCGAGGGAGCACCATAGGGTCCCCTGTGGGGTCATGCTGATCAGTTTCTGCCAAGGAACAGCACCTTTGCTGGAGGAATCTACTGCCAAGGTAAAGGAGGGACAGAAAGGGTAGCCCATGCCACCTGAGGAGCAATAAACCAAAGTCAGAGGAATAGCGTGGCTGGGGGAAGGTGGGAGAAGGGTCATCATCCTCCCCAGTGGGAGAGCAAGGCTCTGTGCCAGGAGAAGTGAGCGAGCCTGCAGGCTGCAGGCAAGCTGCCTGCAGCATCAGCATCAAGCTACCTCCAAACTTCTCATCTCATCCCACCACTACCTACCCAGAGGTTGTGGCCAGGCTGGGAAGCCTCACCAGCATGCTCCAGAGACACTCAGGACCACCACCCAAGTTGCTTCAACGCAACAAGATGGGCATGCAGGAGCCCTGCACAGCTGCATCCAGTTCTGACACAACCTCCTCATCTCCCCTGCCTCTCCGTCTTGCTTCCCACCAGCTTCTCTATGACCTGGAATATCCCAGCACCCATTACCCCAAATAGCGGGGGGCAGTTACAGAGGTCTTCTCCCCCAGCCACCACCTAGGAAAAGAAGATGTCCCTGAGCAAGATGAGACATATTTTAAAAGACCCCAACTTTTCTTTGGCTTGCAGCAAGCACATCTGGAGGACAATATTACAACAACCTGAAATGGAACTTTTATTTTGAATTCTTATTCTAAGTTGGCAAGAACTTCAATATTTTAAACTATTAAAAAGTTGTTCTTAAACTAATGACCTTTTTTTCACAGGTGAATCTATTGCCCCCTTTATGATAACCTTGGAAAATTGGTACCAATTTTCCTGTTTTCTGAAAGTAAGCATGACCATTCACTCTATCTTTTTTTACACAGCTGCACCCTTGACAGTATTCCCAAACTCTTGTGCTCATTCATGATTTCTGTATGTACTGCTGTATGTTACAAGCCAGAAAAGAACTCTGTAAAATATTAACATGAAGGCAGCTCAAATGCAATTGGATGAACCTAAACCAAATATTTTTAGGGTACAAGATCCAGTCTGAAAAATCCAGCACATGTATCCCAATGAAGTCATGCAATGAAACAGCTGCATCATTTAAAAGCAGTGTGCAAATCTAATGTGCACTGAAACTACATCATCTAGAGGCTTGAACTGTAGTCAAATGATAAATAGAACATAGTCCATATTTTTACAGGTGTATTCCCGTTCAAAGGGCCAAAAAAAGTCCCACGAAAGTTAATGAGAGCTTTCTGCTTCCATGAAGTGAAAACTGTTTTTTTTACCCAGTTACAATAATTCATTCATGACTTGCAGATTTGCAAAAGGAAAAGTAGTAATATCTTTACACTTCTGAAGGAAGAGTGATATTTTCCTGCTTAATATAAACTGCAAAGCTGTCTGCTATTTTCTTGCTAAGCAAACATGCAAAATCCACTCTAGCGTCTAATTTTTAAAACTTACTGGAATGAGGAGATAATCAAAATTCTTACTCTTTCAATGTTGCATGTTATAAGTGGAATGCAGCCAGAGCTCTTTGACTTATCAAACATTTCAAGCTTCAAGCTTTACTCATTTTTGAGCTAAAAAATAGAACTTCTAGGAAGAAAAGTATATTCACCTTAAGAAATGGGTGGGTTTTTTAAAGAACTTCCATTTCCATCACCCATCTTGCATGCTATAAATAAAAATTAGTGCGCAAGAAAAAAAAAGCAACCACAACAGTGCACTTCAAATCACTGTCTATCAAACCTAGCACACTGTTAAGCAAGTCAGAATCTGACAAGAAGCTATCTGGCGTCATGCTGCTAAATTAACAGCTTGATTCCCGTGAACACTGGCCAGAAATGAGGATGGTCAGCTGGCAGCCCTGTGGAACAAATATGTTAGTAGCAAGCATCTCTTTCCCTTCCCCCGGCTGCAGATGCCTGAAAAGCTTAAAAAATAATGGAAGGCCATAGGTCTTCCGCCTCCAGAAAACACTACTGGGTAGGGAAACCACAGAAGGATGTTTACGACATGGACTACCACAGAGAGGAAAGCTGTATCTCTATGCAGTAGGAGAAGCAGTGTCAGGAGAGTAGCAGATGCTTCTCAGGGATTTATCCAGCTTCTTAGGCCAGCATGATAATGAAAGCCCATGCTTACATAACAGCGTTGTCCCAAAGAGGAGAGGTTAATAATATTGTGATTGCATATGTTGCCATTCTAATTAAAGAGTATCTTGGCTATGTTACTTGAATAAATGCAATTTCAATCCAGCGTTAAAGAAGTCAGTTCTGTGCATCCTGAGAGTGCCCCTGTATCCTTGTCCAAAGCCACAGCAACACAGTTTGCATAGCAAGTACACTGAAGAAAATCACATCTTTTATTTGAACAAAGCCTGATGTTTCATCAAAACTTCTGCTAACTACCACTGAACTATGAAATAAATAATTTTTATATTAATTTCGGCTATGTAAACTAAAGCTCACAATTAGAGACACTTTCCCAAGAATAAACTAAGTTAGGACCCAACTTGAGAGCTGAATACAGAAGTCACTGTCTCTCATTAAGCTGCTCTAATCACATTTCCGTGTCAGAAAATGTATCTGATCCACAGCATAACTTCTGACTGATTTTATTACCTTGCTCTATTTAGGTATTTGCACAGCTCAGTTCCACCATAATTCAACAAACATCACAAATGTTAGTAACATAACTACAGAGCACCACGGTAATGGAGACAAGCATCTCTTTTACCCATGGGGGAACTAAAAGTTGAGTTATCCAGGGACACAGAATCAGTTCTATATGGAAGATCGGACACTGTTTAATAACAGTGCTTACCTTCCACTTTTCACTGATACAATCAACCTTCAGTTCAGAGCTACCTCACTGTTTTGTTTTTGAGTCGTTGCTAGCAACATCCTAGAACAAATAAATAAGTATATTTCTTGGGAACAGCAAAAATTCCAACTTCATGGGTTTGATTATATCCTATTTTACAGATGTAAGGTTAGTGACTAGGTACCATTTTTTGAGGAAAATGGATGTCATTTCCCTATTTCAGGGTATGGCTCTAAAAAATCAGGTTGATTTCAGTCGTGTCAGTTTTGGTGGACCTGTGAAATTTGAAGCACCTTTCCCACAGTGACTGGCTGCGTCCAGCATGATGACTGTAAGGCATCTCTCTCTTCACCCAGGAGTACAGATAACCCTAAGAGACAGGTAACTGGCAATTTGGAGGGTTTTCATCCAGCCTTCCCATCCAGTTGCGGAACGTGTATCTCAGCATTATTTAGCCTCAGAGGAACTAAACTCAGTCTTTCAAACCCTAGAGGGATATCTCAAGCACCGAGATGTGCATAATTTCAGGTTAAAGGCCTTCCCTGGAGGCAAAGCACTGTGCTGATAGAAATACAAGAGTACGAAAGTCCAGTCACACAACAGGCAAGAAGCCACCTGGTCCCTGTGTTGCAACCAGGGAAATGAAGGTTCTGGTCCCAATTCCCAGTGACCACTTTTTTGTGTAATATAAATACAGTACAAACTGCTGCAGGAAATGGGTTTTGAAAGCCACATTGTGATGAGCAGGCCCTATCTGTTCTTCATCAAGGGCACAGATGAGACACCTCACCTGGCCTCATTTTCAGGAGCTTCCAGGGAGCGTATGGAGTGCCCAGGTGCCTACCTCCACTTGAGTGGGGCTCCTGGCGAGGGACAGACCCCCTCTGCCTGAGAATGGATATTTTAGAATCCCTGGCTGGCCATAGGTGAGCGCTAAAGAAACTTTAAGGCTGAGCAGGGAAGTGTTGCTAAATGTCTAAGCAGGTGCAGAGAGTTGGTGGTACAAGCTGGAGGCACAGGCAGGATTTAGGCAGACTGGATTGCACCCCAGTTTCTCACAGATTAAGCTTCAGTATGGATGTGGGTGGCCTCATCCTTCCTGGAGGGAAGGGAACAGCCAAGTTTTCCATAATTCACGCAGACGGCATAAGGAATGTGCTTCTCGGGAGTGACCCTGCAGCATCAACCCACCGCAGCCTTGTTTGCCTTACAGTAACTCACTTGTGCGGTGTGTGCTTATGGGAACTCGAGGCATGTGTGTGTGCGCACTGCGTATTCTCATATTTAAATTCCCCAAATGGTTGTCCTGGGATTAAAATAATAAACATACATAAACACACATGCATACACACATATGTAAATAATTTTGTTTCAGATTAAATTTACATCATCACAACTTAATATTTTAGGACAATTCCAGTGAGTCAGTAATTCCAACAGTCTTGAACTGCGCCCCCTCTTTTCAGTGTATAAATAAAGTCCCTGAGATCCCCAGCTACCCTGCAGCTAAGTTGTGCCACTATCCTTGAAACAGATGTTTCTTCAGACTGAATTCACGTAGTGAAAATAAATCAACAAGTGTACAAAGAAATTGCAAAAATTAATCAAGCAAACTAAAAAAGATAACAATCAAAAAAACCTTTAATTGAGCTGAAAACTTACGTAGCACCACTTAGCTAAAGGAAGGACAGGGATAGTGATTTTAAAAAAATAGTCATAAAAAAGCAGTAATTATTTAGCCACGAGAGTTCTTTCCTTTTTTGTTCCATTTTACTGCTGATAAAATAATTAGCCCTAGACTACGTACGGTGTTCAAGCCACTGAGGTGTTCTAAGCTAGTACTGAGGGTTTCTTAATAAAAATTTACATATTTAGAGTACATTTACTCAAATCAGGCACAGAAATTCCCTGCTTTAATTTTTCCTCCCTCATGACACAGCATTAATTTGCTTTTCTTACTGTTTTGATCTACTTTTACAACAACTATCACTGTCTTAGACTTCCTCACAATTAACTCCTAACTTCATCAGGATAAGCTAATGAATCATGCAACACAAGATCAGGCTGGAACCTGAAAATCAGCTGTGTAAGTTACATGGCTGCTCCCTGCACAAAGCACAGAGGTATTTAAAACTGCTGAATCCTAACCCATACGTGGTCCAGGCTACGCACAATTGTAGTACCAGCCAATTAATTTGCACAACTTTGAAGACATCTCTCCTTACCTTTCATCTCCTTCTCTACAGTGTACTTCAGTTTTCAGCAATTTCATTTAAAAGGAAGATCATCAGCAGCAGAATAATACCTGTTCTCCTTTCCAAATGCACATACCTGAACTTATACTAACAGTATGCCTTTTAACCCATTCTTCTGAGACAAAGAGAGTACTATAATCTCTATTCTGTTCTATAGGCATGAACATAGTTGACAATAGAAAACTCAAATTCTACTTATTATCTGCTGTCTTGGCATAATACATATGCTCTAATCATATACTTCACACATCAGAGACTATGAAATTTTGAAAGAATTATTTTAACTGTAGAACTTACAGTATTCTCACTACTGAGAATACACTGTTGACACTGTAATTTAAATTGCCTGCAAATACAAACTGTACCAAAATAAGTAGTCAGTAGCAACCACTATGAGAGTATGAAAATATTTTTTATCAGGAATATATGCAAAAGTGTTTTGGTAGCACATTGTCTTTCAACATTTCTGTCAGAAATACCAGAAACTCTTAGAGGACTTTTTTTTTTCCTATAGAAGCACTACCATATGGGAAAAAAAGCCAAGCATAAAACAACCGTACAGAATAAATACCTTAAAATACATTAGCTCACTGTACGTTCTGTGCAGAAAGATGAATTTAACAATTAAGTCACAAGAATACTCTACAGAATACTGCAGCAGATTTTAGCAGATACATCCTCAGGACTATGGTCATATGTATGCCTTGCATAAATATACTTGATTCGGCTAGGGACTCAGCTATCTTCACTGATCACCACTGGTGATCTTCACTGTCAGCAGT
The DNA here is from genome assembly GCA_013400135.1 of Rhinoptilus africanus. NCBI lineage: Eukaryota > Metazoa > Chordata > Aves > Charadriiformes > Glareolidae > Rhinoptilus > Rhinoptilus africanus. Next base: position 189,589 of record VXBO01007985.1, read on the forward strand.
GGTGAAACTATGAAGGCCCACCAATGACATCCACAAAAAAAAGTCAACTGGTACTGCAGCAGAACTCTTACTACGACCACACTGCTTCGAAAAGAAACATTGGTGCCTTCAAAGTCAGCCCAGGTGTGTATTTCCAAACTGTAGATAGTGCCATACAGAGCCGTCTATGTCATTAATTACAAAAGAACTTTTACTTTTCCAAAGAAAAATAATGGAAGGACTCAATAGTCTTTGCATGGTTATTCATATATGTTCATCTAATCACATGAGTAAACTACCAGGACTCAGGGATAACAGACTTGTCCATTTTGGGGTACAGCCAGGACAGAAAAAAAAAATCATCTACGTTTCTGATTGAGCTGTGGGACACAGCAAATAGTAACAGGTGACCAAGACCACAATCACCTGTCAGGGAATGCTTCTAGAAATACAGTGTATGGCCACTAAACCCACGTCCCAGTCATATGGGCATCTGCTCTTGCGCCAGTTTCTTCTATTACTTCCTGAAAGCCCTCCTATAGTAATCCGAACCTTTAAGTGCTTGACTCTTACACAGCTCCATCAGTACCATATCAATCCCACAGATGAGGCTTAACATGCCCAGTATACATTCTTCAAGGACGTCAGGGCACCATAACTCTAGAGCAAGGGGTCGGGATCAGGTGCTCCGGAGCACAGATCAAAGAGCTCACTCAAAGTCACAGGACCAAACCTGCCACTCACAAAAACCTGAAAGAGTAAGGAGCAGCTTTCACAACCACTTGTGACTTATGAGTGACCCTGTTGGTGTTCCCTTTCCATTTTGGGGCACGGTCAAGCAGGTTTGATGCTTTCAGCTAAACCAAGCAGGCTGACTTTACAGTAAGGTAGAAGCGTTGAAGCTCCATTAGCCTCTAGGAGACAGGTAGCCTCTGAAAGCCAGCACAGCCGGGCTTTCTGCTACAACTGAACTAATTCCACCGGCTGGTGATACAGGTACATAGTTAAGCATGAAAATTTCATGTGGAATGAAAAAAGGGAGATTATTTCAAGTTTGGCAGAAACTTGAAGCAGCGTGGGCTGGCCAAGCTTATGCTGCTCTAACACAGACGCAATGATGACTTGTTTGTTAGCTGATTCGTCACGCCAGAGTCAGAAGTGCAAGTGGGTGCCCACACTGACACAGCAAGCTATTTACACAAAAATGAGCCTGTGCTCATCAAAGCGGTGTGTGTCTCACACATCAACTCCGAACAGGCCCTAGGGATCAAGGGAAAAGAGATTCACTGGACAAGAGCATCCAGCGTTTGTGCTGCAGAACTGGCCCAAGAGCCCTTGCCCATTCAGACTCTACCAATATGAAAACAAGTGTGGGGCAGTTCTCAAAAGCAGAGATACATTATCCATGGAGCTGCCACCAATGACCTCCATTAACTTTACTGTCCCAAATATTTACTTCATTTGAAAAATATTTGTGGAAAACTAAAATGAACTCTACATACACACACACGTGCCCTTTCCCAACTCCTTAAAAGACTACCTCCTACCTTTTCTTCAGAGTACCTGCGAATCCTTTGTCCCTGGAGAATATTTCTTGGAAAGCACAATATAATTCATCTGCATTTGTCAAATTTGTCAAGTTGTTTCTCTTTTTCATTTATACTCATGTAAAAACATTTTTATTCACCATGGGGAAACAAAAGAGCATCTTCCCTCACACATTTCATTCCTGCAATAGCACACTTCCCTGACATATGGGATATAAAATAATATATTTCTGTGTAGAAATATATTATTTCTGCACATCTGTGTAGAAAGGAGACCATAAGCAACACCATAGAACCTTACTACAAATACCATGTTAAAGGTAATTGCAAATTCACAAAAGATTTTTTCTGTTTGAGAGGATCATGACAACTTAGTTTCTGTATCAGCATTACACAATACTTACAGAGACTGTACAGAAAGAAGAAAGAATTAAACCGAAATTTTGAGAAGGAATTTGGAGGACAGACTAATTTGCTAAAATCAAAGTATGGTCCTCATATCCTGAAAATCTATGGAGAGTTCAGGAGAGCGCCCTGCAGAGAACTAGGTTACTTCCATAAAGACTTCCATTAACACTTCTGAATGAACCTAAAAAGCTTTTAGTTTTAAATCCCACCTATCTTTAAAATAAAATATTAGTGTTAACATTTAACAAACTATTATAAACAGAGGAAGCCCAAGGATTTGGAAAGGATTAAAATAGTGATTTGAGAGCTATTACTCTATCTCCTCTTCCATCAAAGCACATGCATGACAGCAACAGAAGGAAGCTGAGCAGGAGACATATTTCTTTTGAACTTTGATGATCTTGATGCACTGTTTTGTTGTTCAAATTAAGCACCATAAGAGCATAAAAATATTATTTTAAATGAAAGATGTTGTGAGTAGAAGTTGTTGTATAAGGTCTAATGTCTAACATCTAATGTCAAAATCTTAGACTGACACTGCTGTCCCCTCCCCTACACTCTTCCAGCTCACTTCTCCACTGAGTCTTTTTAGAAATACTGTTTCCTTCAAAGCCAAGTTAATAAGGTCTTCAATAACAAACCTGCATCTGAAAAACCTGTGTTCAAAAAACCTAGCTTGGATCTGAAACAGATCCTGCTAAACAGTGCAGGAAAACAGAATAAACAGAAATATTTGCAACATCATTTTTCTACTTACAGGTGTTTTGTTTTTCCCAAAATAAGATGACATCTACTGCAAACTCCATTTTGGATGCATACACTCCAGAGATTCATATGCACCCCAAGATCAGCATTAACTATCAGCTGGAACTTGCCAGCTCCCCACAAACTCTGAGAGGTTCTGTGGAAATTGAAGTCTTCTCACTACAATGAATCTTAAAAACCTGTTCCTTACTTTTTCTAAGCCAAGATTAAGTTAGGGTAAGGATCTAGAAAGGTATCATACCCTTCTTAAGTTTTAACCCTTGCAGAAAAGCAAGGTATGATCTTGTAGATGTATCCATCCTCAAAGTTTTTGTACTGTTAACACAAAAAGAATTCCAACAACTCAGTTCTGTAGACTTGGCTTCGCTCACAAGAGCCCGCAGGAGTTTCCACAGTGAGGAACATGCCATATAAAAGCTAGGTGGTTTTTATAGCATAAAAACTATACTACATAGTACATGATTCCAAAAAATCCAATTTCAATGGTAAAGACATCAAGCATACCAGCTTCTATATGAAATAGATTGACAACTGACCATATTCACCTATTTCGCCAAATTATTTTGTCATAATTTTTACCTTCTATATTTACATTTGTTCTGATGAATTTTAGTCAACAAACACAAATTTTGCAAATCCACATGTCTATCACATGTCATGTCATACTTGTATTAGAAGTATATGCAATGTGACAAAAATGCCTCTAAAATACAGAAACTAGGCACAGGAGATTATGCAAGAACAGCCTGTTACTCAAGAATCTTACACCATCCTGAGTCTATACCTCCCTGTTTTCTGCTTGGAGTATTTTCTCTATAGCTTTATCATTGATGCAACCAAAAAGAGTACTGTGAACACTAATAATTCATGTAAGCAATAATATTGTTTCCTGCACTTTCTGTTGGTTAAAAGGAGGACTATCTTGAGGCAAAATACACTCTTGAATTATATATGGGCAGAAACACGAGTACTGCAGCACAGTGCAAGTTCTGAATCGCCTGAATGACTTTTTTTTGTTTGTTTACATTGGAAATAGTTTAGACAGACAGGCTTTTAGAGGAGATTAAGGACAGAATTTACAGCGAAGTGTAAGGGAAGACCGTGCCTAAATCCTTTGAATTCTAATGGGGGAGTCATACCTCTTAGTTACAGAGCTATTTAAAAAAAAATTCTATTCTGTAAGGCAAAACTGACACAGAAGATTCATATAGCTATCTAAGCTCAATAAACTACAATTTATGGGACAATTTTCTGAACATTAGCTTTTCACTGACTTTAGGCTTAATCTTATTATTTTTTATTTTAAAAATTCAGAAGATATTTACATTGCAGACATCCTGCCAGCAACTAATGGAATACATCCTGTTACGCATGTTTTCTGTCAACACAGCAAAAGATCAGGGCAATCACTTGAAATCCTTTGAATTCAATGCCAAACAAAATACTATGAAAATTAAGCAATGCTAAAGCAAACGGAGAATGTCAAAAGAGAATGTAAAACTATCTGACACCCAGTATTAGGACATGCATAATAAAAATCAATATAAGTCACTTAACTATTCTCCTACTTTGTCATGCTGCTTATTTGAAAGCCCATGTGCTTCCTGAAATAACAGACTTCTCGTAACTGCTACAATGTGATTCTTGTAAAAAGTGTTAGCTAGCAAAAAAGATAGCAAGTTGGGTCTTTAAAATAATTGTGTGGAATTTCTCCTCCCCATACTTATATTCATTCCTCCAAATACATAGTACTGAAAGACAGGTATGAACTTCACTTTGCCAAACAGAACACACTGAAGTAACTGAAGAAAATACATAAAAAAAAGTTCTAACTCTAAAATAAATTTAAACTTACATTTTTTTTTTTAGATTTTGATTCTCCAATGACAAGACATCACCTAAGTAACAGTTACATGTGAAATAATATTTCCCTACAGTTTCAGAGTTAGATCTTTAAAAAATTCAGTCATAGTTATTTCTACCATTCATATGAGTGATAATGTATGACAAGTTACAAGGACAAAGTTGGAAAACAGATCCTGTGTTTTCAACTGCTGAGCACTATATGAAGTGTGAAAAAAGTCAGTAAAAAGCAAAGACAAAACGTCATATCCTCAGAATTTTTTGTCTCCTAACTAAGAATCACTGTAAGTAAGAATACCTCTTCTCCCCAGAAAAACAGATTCCTAGAACCGGACATCAAATTCCTTATGACAAAGGCCAGAGTGAAAAATGACTGATTTAGACTCTTGCCAAAAAAAAAATAAAAGATTAAAAAAATGGTGCAATAGAAAAGATTGAAACTTTGAGCTCTATAAATTGGAAAGTGAATGAAGTGCACCTTTGTAAAGGTAACATGGGAAATGTAATCACGTTCCTAAGAGAATGCCAGCTGACTCCCACTAAGGTGACATTAAAATACAAGGAAGTTACTTGTATACAAAATCAAAGATGCCAATTATTCTAATTATATTGTTACTACAACAAAGCCAGAAGATATGTAACGTGAGATTAAGTCTATTATTACACATATCCTCTACACCAAACTTTACTGCTGAAAAATTAAATTGAGTTTGTCTTAGCTCCTATGGTCCTTTTTCCTAGAACTGCAATCAACCTCTTTTCTGTACATCTCAAAATGCCTAGCTTCACTGACTCAAAAGCCAAACCACCCAAAGCCTACATTCAAAATTCCATCCAACTAGGTAAGAAAGCTCATCTTAACACTTCTCAGAGCACTTTTATTATTAGTGTTAGGAGTAAGAATCTGATCTTTGAGATGTGCCAAGAAAACTAGAATAAATGCCTAGCTGACTGGACATTTTCAAGTTGATGAGGCAACTTTGCTATGTAGCACCATTAGAATTGGTTGGAAAAGCTGGCTAGCATAAGGAGTGAATGCTTGTTGTGCTTCTTCAGGTGTGTATACATTTTGATAGCCAAAATAATAATGTTCTAAAACCTTTTTCATATTAAATTGATGTCATAAGCTTTCTTAGTGCAGAAGTATAAAGAAATTAGTCATCAACTATACTTGTAAGTAATCATGGAATACAATACTTATGAATAATCTGTATGGCCAAAAAAAGTATTAAAATTCACCCTGATCTGCTTAGATTTATCAAATCACATTGCATAGCTCAAAAGACAGCTTCCCATCAGTTAAGTTCCACATATGTACAATATATTTGATATCAAACTTAGCTGGAGGGTATACTGAAGTATTACACTAATTTGTGCAGAGGAGCTGACATGATGTACAATGGCCTAAAGCTAGAAGTGTAATCCCATAGGGGATGACGAAACACACTTTTAACAAATGACTTCTGTATTAATAATAGTGAACTAGGATACTTTTTTGTCAGTTAAATTACTTGCAAGGACACGTGCAATTAATACCGTATATTGTCTTTCACCACTCTTAAGAAACCTTACACTTTGGAAAAAGAATAGTTGCTTTCTATACTAACAGCCTGCTCTTTTCTGTTACAAAGCCTTATCTTACAATAGGTAATTTTATTTTAGCAGTTCACCAATCCTAAATAAAATTACCAGGAACTAACATGCATCTGTTCACACAAAGAGCGATTTGCATGGTATTAGTTTTCTTGCCTATCCTATCTGAAAGATTTGTTTCATCTCAACTTTCCAAGTTTAAAAATGTGTATTTAAATTAAGCTAAACACCCTAAGCACAACACAGGAATTTTATGCACTTTGTTCTCGAAACTCATGCTCTATACATTCCAGTAGGTTTGAAAAGTAGTAAGTTTTCCAGCTTCCAGGAAGTAATCTTGCTCTTAAACCCATGAGGGCACAACAGTTCCAACTCCCTGCATGCCTTTGGCCCAAACCTTCTATTTCACTAAATCCAACTGTTTATCAATAGAGCACGGACAAGAAGAAAATGGCCTAACATATCTCCCGAGCCACAGTTATTTAGCCTAAATCAGTAAATCCAGTGCTACTCAGAGGATCAAGGCTTAATTTACGATTTAAGAACCATGTGGTTTCAGAAGAGAAAAGGAAAATGTAGATGTTAGAATAAATAATTATTTATAAAAACACATTTTTCTACACATTTCTTCTCTACACATGCTGATGTGCCATGACAGTTCTATCTCCAATTGACACAGAATATAGTTATACATACCACAGTTTGGTGGTTAACTTGAATCACTTCATCCCCAGCATGGATTTTCTTGCACCGATCTGCAGGTGACTGAATTTAAAATAAAAGAGATGATAAAGAATACAGTTCTTACTGGTCATCATCTCTCTTTCAGCAGTATGATTGCTAAGCTATGTAAATCAGGTTAGATGGATAATTACATTTTACTGTGAAATAAAGAATGAAATAAATATTTAATAAATCCATTGTACACAATGCAATAAAATGTTAAGAAAGTTATGAATCTTTTTTGTTAAAGGATATCCAAGTCCTAAGGATTTTTTTTTTTATTTAATTCCGCCAAAAGAGTGCTTTAATCTGCCTGACATCTCTTAAGCCTTGAAAGCCAATCTTTGGCTGAATTTTGAACCTATCAAGACTAACTGTCAGTTCCTCATAAACAAATTTCCTATGTTGTCTTTTTTTTCCTACAATGTTTCCATGTGTTCCAGGGAACTTTAGTAAATTACTGCTCTTCAAAGAGTACACAAGGAGAGAGGTTAGATAACAACTAGGAAGATCATATAAGTCACATAGTAACTTGGCTTCTGGGCCATCATTAGGGTGAAAGAAATGCAACCAGCCATTAAAATCCTGCACTGCTCACACTTTCCAAAAGCAAAGTAGTTTTGTTCTTTGCTTTTGCCTCAAAAAAACACAACTCAAGAATGAAAAAATCCAAACAAAAAAAAGAAACCCCACAACAAAACCCACTAACCCTCTCCCATAAAGCGACATCCCCCAGAACCTTTCCCTTCTTCTATCTTCTATATTTACAGTAGACCAACTGTTTTCTGAGCGAAATATCCCTATATTTAGTGGAAACTAAGTTCCTTCAGCTTTTCACAGAGTGACAACGCTTTGATTTTTCTCTCGGTACTGTGGCTGCCAGCCTGTGAAGGCAGTAAATCAACTTCAAGGTAGAAGGTGAGACTGACAGCTTGAAAAAAACCCGAAAAAGTTGCTCAGGAGTAGGTTTCCAAAAAAAGCTGCTATGAATTTTACAGAAACAAATGAAATTAAACTCATTTTCAGGTGAGATAACAGGTCATCTGGTGAGATAACAGGTCATCTAGAGAATATGCTCCAGGTCTGAAATGTGGACTTGAAATTGTAATAACCTGTGTACTATATCCCCATTCAAAATATATGTCCCATAGCTATGCCATGACTTTCTAGCGTAATTGCACGTAATTCATGTCCCAAGTCAAACACAGTGTTTAAATGGAAGATATCCAAGAGAAACATGAGGCTGAAAGAAGCATCACTCATGACTCAGTTCTAGGCAACACTGCTCAGAACATTCTAAATCAAGCTGGGCTGGTAAAAGTGTAACTTCACTGACTTAAAAACAGCAGCCATGACTTTTTGGCACTATTTCAGCATTCAGTGCTGGCTGAGTGACTTGGGGAAAAATTTTAACATTAGTGTTTATGCTCTAATGATCTATCTTCTTCCTCTCATTTCACCACTCACACCTGCTCATTCATACCTCTAACAATCTTTATAATCCTCCTATGTAATATTGCTATTTTAGCTCAGATGTAGCTACACCTAAGACTTTCAAAATCTCAACGCAAGCGAATCTTGTGTCATTACCCTTGAACTCTACAGGACTTTAGTACATTACAAACTTTCTCCTGTATTGACATCAGCGCTTGCAGCTTAAATCTTGATAAAACAGGTATTTTGTGTGGCAGTTTGCCAAGCCAGTAAATATGGTCTGAGAATCTTCAAATTGGAAAAGGCTACTTTAAAAGAAACTCATTGCAATTATGCTTCGAACACACTGCAAAGTGACATAAAAATAATTTATAAAGGAGTCTCAAGGCTGTGGTCTTGGGAAGAGGTTGCAACTCTTATTTCTTACAGCTTTTTCCTCCTAAGTACAAACACAGATCGTGCTGTAAAGAAATTCTATCTTTTATCATCACTAGGGAAAATAGAAGAATTGATAAGCTTGCCCTTTTTTTAGATGTATATACACTGATTATTAAGCAAAAGATCCATTCATGAACTCATGTTCCTAGGAGGAACAAAGCGTGTCACGTTGCAGCTGTATCTTCATTAGCTAGTAATTTGGTTCAACAGGGAGTTAACAACAGATGGAAGTACCTGTTGCTGAGGCTCACACATTCGTATCATACAAGCTATTCAGAACCTGCTTGGGATTTATTCTTCAGAATAGATTTAGCTTTATCCTTTAGGCTAAAAGTTGTCTTTGTCCCATTCCCCCAACATATCCATACTGTTTGAAAGTCAAGTTTTGGCCCCCTGGAGTACATTTGCTGCATGCCCAGAGTGGAGATTTTAACATAATTTCTTCTGAAAGGTCTCTCTTCCCTGAGATCTAAGGGCGACCTGTAAACTCAACCAGTGCACAGTAAGTAGGGACACTGGGAGCACCTCCTTCAAGATGATACACTCCTGCTGGAGATGCACCGCTTGCTATTACTTTAGAAAACACTCCTTTCTATTGAAAAACCAAATTACAAAATGGCCTTATTTGAAGAATACATTTGGTTTGTGAATTAAAAGAATCTCTCCAACGTGGTCTAAAAGGGCTGTTCCACAAGAAAGCTGTAATCTCTTGCTGGACCAATACACCTTTTAGAATTGTCACTTCCAAACAAAAGAGAGAAGACGTGAACCAGAAAGCTCAGCTTGCTCTGATGCTACAGGACCGCCAGGGAGAAGCTGTTACAGGGCAGTGACCTGTGAGGAACCCTGCTCTCTCACTGCTCGAGTTTCAGAGCTCGGCTGCTTTGAACCGCAGGGCTGATGTGTTGGGAGAGATGACTCCTAATGCTGAACAGCAAGATCCAAACTCTAACGGGCTTTGTAGCCGGACATCAAACACCTCGAATGGCAAACAGAAAAACCAGAACTGGGGTTATGAAAAATACTATGTTACATTAACGCTGCTAGCACTGCCTTGGCTACTGTGTTTATCAAAAAGGTAAGTGCTTCTCTGTGATCTTTCAGGAAAGTGTCAGACAAAAACAACAAAAAAAAATTTTTGCCAATGACTCACCAGGAGGGGCAGAATTGCGAAGAAAAAGGCCACAAAAATTTGTTCAAAGGGAAAAGAATTTGGATTCTTACTGTTTCCTAGAAGTTAAATTGTATCAGGAACAGTAAACATATCAACATCAACAGGTCAGATCACATCTGCACCCTCACGACCTTGTTCTGGCTCTGCTGCTTAGATGTTTGTCCTCCCATCTATCAGAATCATACTTTTTTTTTTTTTAAAAGGAAGCAGCTGGCAACTGTGTGTCTAAAAGAAGGAGACATCTTATTTTTTTTAAGGCGCTACTCATTTTCACAAATGCTTTAACACACAACAGTTTTTTTCCGTAGATAGCAGACTATAGATTCTCAGTCTGCTGTGGGCACCTCCAGGGTGTTACAGTAAGTGAAAGAGTCGGTAAAGCAAGCAGAAAAGTCATCACGACTGAAGCTTCCTGATGTGGCTTTAAATTATATTCATGAATCACAAAAGATAGGAGTGTTGAGGGAATGCATTAAGATTTTATTTTTGTCTTTGCCGCTGGGAAATTAAATCTAATATTAGTAAGTTATGGATAGAAATGGTTCCTTTTTTCATTTGAGAGAAATTCAACTGTAAAAACCATCCTCTTTCTTTCATATGTATTATAGATTCAGCTCAAGTATGGCTCTCTTGTTGTCTGCTTTTGCTAATTCCACTGACAGTATCTATAGCTGTAGGTCTGATTCCCTAAAATTTTGATTTCAAGGTTGAAATTCCTTACATTTTCCTTATTCTGAGACAAGAGGCAATCACAGAAGTTCTACAACACCTACTATCTATTGGGTATAACCCATGGATTCTGCTCACAGCAGAAGAAAAAAGGAAGAAGAAAGGCTATCAGATTGCGGTTCTTATGAAGGGATGAAAAGGATATTCCTATTTTATTGAGATGCTAACAGAACCCCACAGCAGATCAGAGGCAGCAGGTGTAAATAGCATGTAGGCAGTTTGCACTTGCCACAGTATGACACAGTAGCAGAATAAAACAAACATTTCTGACGGCTTCATTTTAAGAAAATGCCGTCAATATCTTTGAAAGGAATCATCTAAACCATTTCGGAATCATTCAGTGTTGTTGAGTGGCTTGTTCCACATTCATTGAAGATTATGGAGAAAAGCCTTTCTCGCTAAAATGATCATTTTGCTTACTTCCTAACAGTCAGCCAGTTCTCTAAATATAGTGTACAAGGAAAGGAGGTTGTATTTCAAAGGCAGTTGAAGTCTATTATGTTTTGCTTGCTGTTTAACACCGTCAGTGAGAATTAGTATTCTGGTAATAAGTGTTCCTTTCTATAAGCATTACTCAGAAGTTCATGCAGAAATATATGGTTATTTGTCAATGTGAAGGGATGTCCTCATTTCCATGCACTTATTTATTACAAAATAGAGCTTGATAGATGGAAAATATAAAAGCTGTTTGTCTAATACTGCAGCAAATTGCAGCATATCAGCCTATACATAATAGAGACATTTATCTTTTATTCACAGAGCAAGGTAACTCCAGTTAGCTCCTATCTTGATCAACTGCAGCATTTTAGGTGTCTTGCAAGAACAAATCAAAACTGATTCTCCTGGTCCTCAACTGGGAACAACTCTTTCAATTCTGAGGTGAACAAGCATAAGCATTTCTGCCGTCCAACATGCTATTGGTCCTCAACAGCCAACTAGCACACTTTTGCAAGCAAAATGTAGTCTACAGCAAAGGGAAAGCATAACCCACAGGTAAGGTCAAAAAGCTTCCAGGCCTGAACATACAGTATTAACAATACTTACATTTTCTGTTGTTCCAGTAATTACATGGAGACCATCATATGTTGATTTAATGTACATACCCTAAGAAAAAGACATCATGGGAAAGAATTTTTAAAGTGTTTTACAACCATCACCATCCAAACATAACTTGCATATCTCTAAAAGAAAAGTCTTTTTTTTTTCCTTTTTCTATTTTTTTCTCCTTTTTTTTTAAAAAAAAAAATTTGTGGACTTTTAATATATGCTAAGAGGAATTTGTCTCTGGATAGGAAAGTGCTTTTTGATACACTTCAAGAACAACAGACCAAATGATTCTGTCCCTGCTTATCAATAGCAAACCAAAACTTTTACCACAGTCACCTCCATACATAGTCCCCAGTTTTTTTAATACACTCCTTCAACTACAAAAAACCCCAACATCTGATTACAAAAAAACCCCAGAAATACAAATTGCCTTAGGATGATCAACACTTTCATTTTGCCTTGGAAGCTACAGAAGGGTTTAAAAGATCTGGAGTCTCTGGTAGACAATGCTGCAAACATAACTTTCAAACTGGTAACCAATGCTCTGAGATATGCCTGTAAAAGACTTTCTGATAGCCTCACTCATCTCAGTGAGTAGGTCAGCTATAAAACTCAATGATGAAAACTTAAATGTCATCTTTGTTAGCTATCCCACTTCTTTCAAAAAATATGGAAAAGGAGGGATAGCTTATGAACAGACAGAACTTCCTGCATGGGTAGTCCGAGACAGTGTCTCAAATCAGTTTTTTCATCAAATCATAATTTAAACATTTTAACAGTATCCACTAAGACAATGAAAGAAGGAAAAAGGAGAGGTAACTGGCATACACGGAGCATTCAACAACTCCTAAGGAATCTCCTTTTCCCCAACTGGTTCACAGAAAGCAGGTAAATATTGAGCTTGAGTTAACATTCTCTTCATAATGTACTTTTTCTCCTTTTAATCAGAGTGCCACAAAGAAATCTATTCCCAACTGCGGAACAGGGTGCGCTCACTGATGACTAAGTATGGTAAAAAGGTAAAGAAGATGTATCTTAAGAGAGGTCTCAAAACTAAATTTCCATTTTTGCTCTGCACAATACATAGCAGTAATGGCATCAAATCCAGTTGTCACATTGGGCTGTCACAGATAGAAAAGAACAAAGCAAGAATCTGCTCGTTACTACATAGATAGAAGCCCCTCGCATCATCCTTCAACTTCCAGCTCCTCTATGTACCTTCAGCAAGTTTCACCATTTAATTGCTCCATGCACATGGTTTACCTGATTAACTCAGTTATCCCAAATATAGAATGGCAATTTCTTACACATTTATCCTCACAACACCCCTGTGAGGTAGGGAAACACTAATATACAGACATTCTACAGACAGGATAATGAGCCCCACAAGAGGCTGAGGTCGGTTGGTGTCTGTTATTTGGTATGCATACCTACTCTCAGAACACCAAAAATCAGGGCCTAAATCCCTCTCGGGATCCAGATCTAAGTGACCTGACCATATAGTTGGGGACATGGCAAGAGCTGAAACCACGGTGACTTCATGGTGCCAGAAGCGATGAGTCACACTGAGCAATTTCTGAAGAAAGTCACGTCTTTGTTTTTATTGACAGTGAGTTACTGCCTTCAACTTAAAACATCAAGGTGAAAGCTGGGGATAAAGTCTCACACTTAATGGTTACACAGTGTTTAGTTTAGTGCAAATCATTACTCTGAAGGCTGGTAAGGTCATCCAAGTATGGTGTCATGGAGGAGTGAAGTTCACACCCAATCTAGTCTTTTCTACAAATCTGAAAGACTTTGAAAAAGCAAAAGAGGAGAAAGAATTTTTTCAGAATTTTCGCAGAATTTTCTTTAAAGGCTAAGATCAAGATTTTGCATACATTAAGAAAGAGATGGAAAAGAGAAGTTGCAAAAAATCCCCAGATTTATTAATTTTGCACATGTGGAATAAATATAATGCTAGACTAGTACCTTGCCACATTAATTTTGCAAGAGACAACATAATTCTGTTTACAAAGCAGCTTTTAAATAGGGAGAGGTAACATTTTGCAATAGAAAGGTGAGTTACCCTTTCACACACGCTCCTCCACTCCTCATTTTTAGTGAGCTCGTTTTAAGTATGGGAAATGGTACAGAGAAGAAAACATTTCTGGCTTATATTGTTTGATCTGGAATGGAAATAAGAAAACCACAGACCTCCTTGTGGCTGCACAATATGAACAATATTTTTAGCGATCAAGAATACAGGGGAGATTATTGTGTGCGTGCTGTTCATTTGTACTGAAACAAATTGGTAGACAAACATTTTAGGTATATAAAGATAATTGCCGTGGTCCCTATGAATTTACAAGAATCAGGTCAAATAAAAGGAAAGATAATTCAGATAATTTGACTAAAATAACGATAAGGTAATCACCCTAGCAATCAAGAACAAATGTATGCCTAGATTAAAGATCAGATACCTCATGCTTAAAGACATCAGAGATTATCCCGATCAGTTATGGATAGAAGCTTGATTTCAAACCAATCATTACAGTTTATCTTGGTGTGAACTACTATTCATTTAAGGGTTAGAAAAGAGACCTTATGCCTTTTTTCTTTTTTTTCCATTTTTTTTTAAGTAAGAAAACATAATCTGATATATTTTTAACATATTTTACACAATGCTGGATGGAAAAGAAAAGAAGACACTAACTCCATTTTATCATATAATTGAATTTTTCCTTTTTCACTGTGACACCATCTTAATGGATTCCCCCAAAGTTGCACATGCCTCTAACCCCAAACAGTTCTCAGAACCCTGTTCATAATGTTTTCCCAGCTCCTTGAATTTCAAACCAAATAACTCAGGAGAAATATTACCAACAGTAGTGCACTAGACTCCTGGAAAATACTTTATACCCAGGGAGTCAGCAGTGCACTTTTAATCAGCTGCCGCACTCTGCTGTATCTACAACTTGCATTTTATGGGGTATTTTTTACATGACAGGCTCATTTTGTGTTTGCTTCATCAGGCAAAGAAGAACCCAAAAAACCCATTAGTCTTATGTTCTGGTGAATTCACCTTTGCATTTGTGAATCTAGCATGCAAGGTGAATAGCTGCAACTTGAAAACGTATCACAGTACCTGAACTGAGTAGGATTAAAATGATAACAGGAACAGCAAAAAAACTGAAATTCAAGATTAAGCCTTACCATGGTTCTCTGATATTCTGTTCTATATTTATTTAAAAAAATAAAATATATAAAATAGAAAGGAACTGTTGAAGAAAAAACTTCCCAAGGAAAACTTGGTTATCAACTTAAATCTAACAAAAGGTGTACAGTATTCTGCTTCTTTGCTAAAAACACTGTTTCCTGGCGAAAGACATTACCTAAGCAAGTCAGTTTTGTCTCTTTCTAGAACATCAGTAGTGTAAAACCACACAAAATTAAATTCTGCTCACTGATACACATGAAAAAACTTCCAAGTCCTCAAAAGAAAAAAAAAAAAAAAAGAAAAAGAAAAGCATGCTGGTGATTGTAAAGCTGACCACATTAATCCATTTTAGGACACCATAGTTTTCTATGGTGACAACCCTTACTTCCTCCCTTTTCACCCCTACTTCACAGCGACTGCAGGCCGTATCTCTTCCCACAGCAACACTCTCTGGAGCAGTTGTGTACGTAGCCCGTCACACAACTACACCTGGGCAACAGACCATGGACAGAGGGGGGAAAAAAAAGTCGAAAAAAAAAAAGCAATACCAAACCCCACCCATAACATTGCTTTACCCAGTAGACAAGAGTTTCCCCACATCACACCCTAACAAAATTTTCTGCTTGCCAGGTTATTAAATCTCTTTTTTCTGATAGGTGTTACCTAGTTTTAATACCTATAAGACATTGCAAACCCTGCAACACATTTACCTGTTCCTTCTGCATTAAGGTGTGAGTCTGACAATTAACGTTTACCTCTGACTGATACTTACGTTTCCACAAGGAAAGATCAAACACAGTGAAGGAACTATGTGTCCCGATTAAAACATCCTGATAGTGCTCCAGTCTGTTTTAAGTCATAAAAAATCCAATGATTTTCTCAATTCTGTCATATATTTACCATATGAGTTTAGGGAAATAGCATTGTTTTCCAACCTTTTTATTTCCTTCTCTTTTCCGTTCCTTTTTCTCTCCCTGATCTACTTTAGCTTCTTAGATATTAAAATTGATATGTTAGATATTCTGGTTATGCTATGTGACAAAAAAAATCTTCCCTGTTAGCAGTCATCCTTGTCCTTTTCCTTCTGCTTGAAGTCTTTCCATCTTTACAGAAGGTTTTATTTAGTGATCAGTTGAGCCAGCACGGAACTGTCGTGTGGGTCAAAAATCTAGATGAAAGTTGACAATAATCCATTTTTCCGCCTCCATCATTGCACAGATGCTGGAAGAAGGTCTAGAAATTATTAAGCTTCACATTCATCCAAGTGCTCCTGATGTGCAGAGGATATCACAAGTCCAAGTTCCACCATCAATTCTTAAACTGACGCACTTAGCACTCAACGGGGCGGTACTGATATGCACTTACTGTATCAATTGAAAGATGTTAGTTTAAAAAAAAAAACAAAACAAGAAAAGTCTAACAACCCAAAGGCAAAGCTTTCACATAAAGCACCAAGAGCTACACGACAAAGATGATCTGTTAGTAAGATTGGCATGGTAACAAACTGAAAGGTATGATATTCATCCTTCAGGCGCAAATATATCGTTCTTGGTGCCTGCTCTGGAGAGCTCACAATCTAGAGGAGACAGCACAATACAGAGGCAACAGAATAGTGGCATAGAGGCAAGGATAAAGGGGAAAGAGATATGACCGTATCAAAATAGCATTGTATCCTTCTAATGCTTGTATACTGTGCAGTCGGTGTTTTCCGTTTTTTAAAAATACATATAATTATTTTTATGACAATGACATGGTAGTCCTCAGTCAGCATCAAGACCTTGTTCAGTCTGTTCACAAATATGTATTAAAAGAAAAAGGCCTCCCTCAAGAGCTTCTAGTTTAAACAGACAAGACGGACAAAAGGCATAAAACAGAGGCACAGAGCTGGAAGAGATTCTCCATCTCATCAGCTACCCAGCAGGAACAGACCCATGAAACATATTCCTATTTACAAAAATACCACTCAACATTTTTCAGTCACTGGGGGTAACAAAATACGCTACACAAAGGCTTAAATGAGGAAAAAGAAAAAAAAACGAACAAACCAGTCACGAGACATAAAGGAGAAGAAATAAAAGTTCAGATAAAAATGGACAGAACTCCAAAAGTGGTGATCAAGAGAAAGGGTAAGACTATTTCTTCATTATAGTAGAAGACAGGATTTCAAAAGGTTGACTGCAGTGAGCTGGTGAAGGAGTTAAAACAGGATAAAGAGAGGAAGGAGAGAATTCATGAAAAGATAAAATCCTGGAGGACTAGTTTGAAATGGATTCAGAGACTGAAAAAACCTCAGTGGAGAAAGGTAAAACAAATAGCAGATTAAAATAAAGGATGGGGCAATATTTACTCATCCAAATGTATGGGGAGTTTCTCATATTTTAATTGTGTTTTCCAAAATAATGGAAAATTAATTTAGTGTATAATGTCTCTAAATACCTTAGTACACCAAATTTGTCACAAAACCAAACCAAAACCCAACAACAACCAACCCACAAACTGAAATACTCTCCAAAACTCCACCATCCAAACAACTTCAAAAACCTGCTGCAAAGAGTACAGCAGTAGTCCTTCTTATTCAAGAAAACTGAATTAAGAATAAACTTGGCAGAAGTTGCAAAAGCTATTTTATCAGGCAAGGAACAGTTACTGTATTCTCACCACCTCCTACTACTTCCAAGGATTGTGGGAAGAGATATTATTAGTGATGTAAAGTCATACAGCTGTAACTTTCATCAGTGTTGTTTTTTTCCTGTGCAGTGGGTGTAGGATACTTGCATAAACAAAAGATCAATGGTCAGCTCTTGAACAACAAACACAGGATGGCTGTACTGAGCCTTTACAAGCACCTGATTAAGCATGCAGAGTTCTCGCAATAAAATACAATAAGATCAGCAGCACTGTAGAGCCCTTGAATAACTTATAAAATAGCTTTATATCCCAGAGATACTATGAAGCATATTCCAGAATTTGACAGGTTTTGCGCATAAGCCCACGCAAACTTCTTGGTTGAGCTGATCTTAGTAATTTAAATCCCGTCAGACTTCAAGATCCTAGAACAATATGAACCATTTTTCAGAAGTTGGGATAAATGGCAAGAACTTCTTGCTCATATCTCCTTGGTCATTAAACTCTTTGCATACATCAGTCAGCCTTACAAAATACTTCCCTCTTGGCCCAGCTGCATGAGAAACCAAACTAGCAGGAGAAATCAAACTATTTTCAGACTGTAAAGTAAAAAAAAAAAAAAAAGACTAAAATATCCTGTTCCTTTCCATATGTACAACTTGTTTTATAAAATTCACTTTCTCATCCTGGATGATGGGTTTGATTAACTGCGTACTTCTTACCAGCCCTTCACTTGGCTTGATGTTTGTAAGCTGGATCACTTCAAGGTGAGCAGACTGGGAAACCAGTGGATCAGAAGAGAGCGAGATAATATGATCACAGACTCCAGATAGAGTTTTACACTAGGAAAAAGAAAAAAGGAAAAAAAAGAAAATGTCATAATAAGCATACCATTGCTAACTGTTTGCATATCAACCTACAATTTTAAGCACTGCATTTTTGAAGTACGTATTAAATCACATTGCTGAATCTACAAGGCAGAGAGAATGCAGGAGGACATGGAAAAGCCTCAAGTCAGCAATACAGTACAAAATCTCTTCTCAGAAGCGGGGAAGCTGAGATTTTTCCCTGTCGTTCTTTCCTATTTCTGTAAGCAAGTGATTTTTGAGAGTTTCAATGTTTGCCATGAAGTCTCCTTTCAACAACTAGAACCAATTTCTCAGTTCAGGTTTCCAAATGTGTGTTTTGTCAGCAAATTCAGGGATTAGGACATTCTTCTGTACCAAACTGTGGGTACCTCCAAAACCAATTAAGAACCAGCTTAACTGCTCTCAAATTCAAAAGATGAAAGCCAACCAATCTCCTCAAATGACTGAAACACAACTGCGCACAACTGCTGCGCCAACCACTCCTCCAAGATCGCAAAGCATACTTCTTAAAATAAAAAATATCTATAACAATGCTATGGAAAAATAATATAAAACTGGATATAACCTTCTTGACAAATCACCATTATAATTTCAAATGCCAAACAACAAGTATCTTATGTAAAAAGGAAAGTTAGAGAAAACTTAAGTAATGAAAGCAACAAAGAATCCAGTGACAATAACATCTTAATCCTGCTACAGACCATTACATTGGGATTTTCTCATCTTTAAATTATTTACAAAGAGCTGGAAGTCTAGGTTTGTATATAGATGGCTTATTTTATTGAAAAACAATGTTTCAGAATGAATAAACAAATCAGAATCAAATAGAAAATATAACAAAATTTAAATTACCAACATGACCTTCTTCCACAGATATTACCTTCAAGCATAGACACCCACCCACACACCCCCCTTCTGCTTTATCTGTATTTTGTGTTGCAGAATCATTACTGAAAAAAGGAAGTCAAGAAATATTTAAAATGGGGTTAAGAATGCTGTGTGCTTTACCTGAATTAGAAAGAAGTGAAAAAGTGAAAAAGTAAACTTTATTACAAAATTGTTTTTTAATGGCTTTTTGTATAAATGAAAATTGCTTTGAGGTGACATTTTAAAAAAGGTAAAAAATATATAAAATTACATAATAAAAGGAAAGCTTATATTTCCTGGTGTTTTTTGTTTGTTGATTTTTTTTTTAATACAATGCTGAAACGTTATTCGTATTTTCATCTCATGCACTGACAACCATTGAAAAATCACTTTTAGAAAGTTACAGAACACTCAGCTCTCCACATGCAAAGTGAAGAGACCTACCTTATAAATCATTCTCTGCTGATGAAAATTGAATTTTTCATATATCTTTAGGCTTTTATTCACTTACCTATTCATCCTATTAATCTCTTCTAAAACTACTAAATTTATGAGGTCCTTACTAGTTTCAAGAAAGTTCTATTTACAATGAATTAATGTATGAATTTTTTCTCCTATTGCATTGCAGAGATGCCAAAACGCACGGAAGAAGAGCGTTCCTACCACCTACCACAAGGTAAGCCATTTCAAGTTCACAGACGTAGCTCCTCATTACAAAAAAAAAAAAGTCCTTCTCTGCCTTGATAGATGATGGGGAAAGAAGAGGAGTGAGGCAAGTCCAGGATGTGGCATGGAACAGAAGCTTAAGCTGAGATGCATTAAATAGCTCCCTGGAGCAGCTGCTCTCCCTCTGCCTCCCCATGAGAGGGGTACAGACAGTCCGTAAGCCTATGGAGATCAGCATTCCAATAAGATTATATTGGTTGCAATCCTAAAACAAGGTGGTATGAATATTCCCTGAGAGGAACTCCGGGAATACTGAATGCCAAAATCGCCAAGTTACCATGAAAAAAAAAATATGCCATATGCTTCTAGGCATTTCTAAAAGATTACCGTCTTTCAGGTCTTGTGGCTTTCTTTCCATCTCAGATATTCACACTGTCGTCCGACAGCACAATATCATGCCCATTCGAAGCACAAAAAATGAGCTGCAGCGAAGTCCTTAGAGAAGACCCTACAATTAGAGGATGCTCTTTTGGATTAAGGCTTCAAATCCTTTTCAATACCTTCCAAAATGTAAACACTCATTCAACATGTGGGGATGCATACATAACTGTCTTTGTAGAAAAATGACAAATTTAGGGGCAAAACTCTGCTGCATTATCATGAAATCTTTTCCGCTTCATGATTACTCAGATCTTACCAGGGTGATGACAAAAGATGAAAACAGAGATCTTTTAAAGCTCCATTAAAAGTCATGAGGTTTATTACCATACAGCAGTATCAGAGGTGACTGCAAACAGCAAAAGAAAACAGAAGGTACAGAAAAGTGAAAACAAAAGTTCTGTCAGTTTATGACCAACAGAATTAGCTCATTGTCTTCTAATAGAGCAGTAGCAGACCTGAATGATTCAGTAAGACAACATGTCATGAACCAACTGCACCTATAAAGCCCGTTTCTCAAGAAACAGTCACTCTGGATAGCGAGACCTAATCACAAGATCATCTGCTTAGTAATTACGGAATAGTTCTATCCAAATAGTTCATTTCATTAAAACATGTTTTGCTTTGCTTGTGAGAACTATCCTTTCCTTTTGAGGGGAAAGGATGTTTGCTGTAGGAGGATTTTTTATTTTAAGACTCACTACTACCGCACAGCAAACTAGAACATTCATGGTGCCCGGACTTCCAAGGAATGATGAGCTAATTTGTTTTTAATTAAACTGCTCATCTAATTTCAGAATACTGCGCATTTTATTTTGGTTTTCTTGCTCTAGAATAATTTCAAGACCTTGGGAACAAAAAGCAGTTTGTTTGGGGTTTTTTTGTGAAGAGGGGCCTAGGTTCTGCCCAACCATCCAAAACATTCAGCCACTACGAGAAAATATCTAACAACTCCTTTAGTTTTCTTCTGAAAATATAAAGAAGCTTGTTCATGTTAGAATACTTACAGAACCTTACAAGCTTCCCTTAACTATTATACAGTTAAATAACTTTGGTTAAATTCTCTTTGGCTAAAGGGTTGGGCTCTAAGTAGGATTATTATTGGGCTTGTGTGAAAGACAACTTTTCGTGAACTCTGAGCTTGTCTGGAGCCAGGACATCAAGGGGCCCACTCTTACACTGCAGGCATCCTCTCCCCAGTTAAAGACAGGGTACATGGGCTCTCACTGGAAACATGTCCAGAGGCTGACACAGGCTAAATACTTGCCTTTACTCCCAGAAACATCTCATTCATAGTTTGTGGGTTGTTTCCTTGTGTATGTGTGTCTGTGGAGGACGGGAGAAGGAGGAGGAGGGAAATTCAGCCTCAGGAACATATTGGAGCTTGGATGCCTCTAGGACACATTCATAGGTTATAGCTATTTCAGTTTACAACAGAGTTTAACCAGTGTCTCTGAATGTAGTTACCATCCAGTTCCTGCCCAGATTGCTGCTGTTTGCAGCTGTTGACTTCATTGGCCAAGGCTTTTTAATATATCAAGCAGCATAAATCAGCATATAGAGAAAACAGCCTTTTCACCAGGAGCGTGCTTCCTCCCCATTAGGCCTCTTTATAGAAAACAACCTTGGACTTATTCAGTAGATCAGGACCTCCCACGGCAAAGATGCTGCCATATGGCACAGGAGCAATGTTAATTTAATGGCGGCAACATACTATTGTACTTGGAAAGTTCCAAAGTACACCACCTTTGACTTCTCCGTGCTCCTCCTCCTAAACAGTTCACAGTGGGGCCCATCAGGTTCATTCCATATTCATTCAAGCAACAACCCTGCCTAAATCTAGAGTTATGTTCAATGCTACTTTACTTCTAGCTTGACTAAATTTTCCCTAATCTTCCCAGACTTCACTGGAGCTTTCATCTTAGCAGATGGAAAGCCAATCTGACAAATTACGTAGGTGTGAGAAATACAGGGGGCTTTATTATTGCATTTTTTTAATTATCATTTGGAAATTATCATTTGAAAACTATAATTTTTAATTATCATTTGGAAAAGGCTAAGGTACTTAATGCTGTCTTTGCCTCAGTCTTCAGCAGTAGGACCAGTTGTTCCCCGAGTTCCCAGACCCCTGGAGCTAGAAGACAGGGATGGGGGGCAGAATGAAGCCCCTGTAATCCAAAGGGAAGTGGTGAGGGACCTGCTTCAGCACCTGGAGGTGTACAGATCTATGGGGCTGGATGGGATCCACCCAAGGGTACTGAAGGAGCTGGCGGAAGTGCTCACCAGGCCACTCTGCATCATTTATGAGCAGTCCTGGATAACCGTCCTGGATAACCGTAAATGTGACACCCATCCACAAGAAGGGCCGGAAGGAGGATCCAGGGAACTACAGG